>CAHIKZ030004391.1:6735000-6780000 GCA_903632075.3 Acanthosepion pharaonis | reverse complement strand
GTTTCCGGGCCATTCTATAGTACTTTGATTTGCTCATTGGTAAAGCTTGTCAGTATTTGTGCAGCGTTACAATTTTTGTACGCCAGCTTAGAGTAATGTCCATCGCAGACAATGGTCATAGGACAACTAATAGGCAGTCGAGACAATAGTGTCTTGGTGTGATAAAAATTTGATGCAATCACGGATGACACAATATTTTCAAGGCCAAACAAATTTCATCAGACACCCTGAAAATAAATTCATATTACTGCACACCACTGCAAATGACCTAATCTGAGGAAAAAATAGAAATCGATTTCACCCTGTCATTCCAGTGGCTTTAAAACTGACCGTATGGAGAAAAGAAAGCAGTTGTCGCAATTAATTTGCACAAGTGTGTACATATATATACGTGATATGTGGATGCATACATACATAATGGCTGCTTACTATCTTCTTCCAAGCACACCCAATTGCTAGGACGGCTAGATATCTACTCAATAACTTTTGTGTTACTTGAACACTCATAGGACCCACCTGTAATTTATGCAACAACTATTTGGGAAAAACACATAATCTGTCATGATCAGCAGTTTTAACAACGCCAGTAATTTCAACCCCTCGGTCACGATGGCTTCGTACTTCCGAACACATATTTCACTCACAAGACTTGGATCAACTCGTGGTATCGTTTCCATGCACTTTCCAAAGGTGAAACACGCCGGGGCCGAGACCCGGGCCAATACCACCAGGAAATCGCCTTCTTGACAAATTGACCATAGTGAGATTCGAACCCGTGGCTCATGGTCGGAAAGCGAACGTTATAACCATTCCAATAGCAAAATTACCCAAATCGTGTAAAAGCCAAATTATTCAATTGTTAAATTAAGTTCTAAACCGTTGTATCTTAGAAATGATTAAAGATATCTTACTGGAATTATCCGAGATTTTTTATACCTCTATTGGATTCTAAGAATGTATATTACTCTCCAAGATTAACAGAAGAATCGTGATCATAAACGAAAATGAAATGTTCATCATTAATTAATCATAGCTAAGTGTATAGTGTCAATATGGTGTCAAGATGGCTAAACGTCTTATCTCAAAAACCTGGAAAAAAGAAACTCAATTAGTTTAGTGTATTTTTTTTTTTTATATTAAACATTTTGTGGGATGGATAATTATGATGTTACACGATTGGGAAATTTTGCTGTTACACCTGGTATATGATCTCATTTCATCTGTATTCCACTGTAACAGCTGTTTCCAAGAACTGCTGGTTTGTAGCGCCAACTCCCGCAAGGATGCTTTCCTGAACACTACAATCTTAACTGCTTCATGTCAATGATCAATCATTATTTATCCTACTTATCCTCATAATCTTCACTTCCTGCCACCTCTTTTTACATGCATACCACACACCTCATTCATTAACCTTCTATATGGAGCGGCTGACAAGCCTTGTGATATGTCCCGAAAAGGGATATATTTGTTTGAAGTAGCAAAGTGGTTTTGGACTACTCTTACCGAGTAAGACAATCTAGTAGGTAACTGTAATGGACTGGTCCTCGTCGTAGTGGTAGGCAATTAGGCGTAGGCAATAGGCGAAGACTATAGGCGTAGCCAATAGGCGTCGTCCCTGTAACTCCACATCAGTCTGTATTTATTTATGTCTGACACCATGCCTGCATACAGGGTGCGATGAGTAAATTGTCGACATTTTATATTTTTAATTTCGCGCATGCGCGTTGTTTTCATTTTATTTTGTCGACTGCACAATATAGTAGGGTCAGTTGGGCACCGTCTGTGAGAAAAAAAGCACCATAACGCAATTCACTCAGCCTGCTTGGAAACTGCCTGCTGTACTCCTTGGCATTCGCGCCGGAAGCTCCAATGCGAACATTTCGCAGTGTTTGGTTGCCAATTTGAAGACAGTGCAGAGGGTTTGGGAAGAGTTGGATGAGTCTAATGGTGATTACGAAGGCGTTTGGAGTGATCAGTAGTGAAGGTGTCCTTATGTCTGGAATCAGAAATCTGATACACAAGCAGGAGAACACGGTCATGGCTGTCAGACAATTTCTGTGGCTACATCATCCCTCATATCTGTCCACCTAACTCCCCAAACTGCAATCTCCTTGATTTTCATGTGTGGAGCGCAGTTGAGCGAGAGACCAACAAAACACCTTGTAACACCAAGGATGAACAGAAGGCTAGGATTATGGCATCATCACCAATTTAAACAAGGTGGCCGCCCAGAAGAGTTGCAGGAGATTCCGAAGTCGTCTGGAGGCTTTTTTTTTTTTTTTTAAATAAATTTACTTTGTAGTATTTCAGGATATTTGTGTAATTTTGATGAATATATCTGTTAAAATGAGATTTCATTGTTCGTAATTTAGACGACAATTTATTCATCATTCCTTGGAGATACATGCATTCATACATACGTATATATATATATATAGATAGATACATACATACATATATGGGTGGGTGCACAAGTGCATACATATATACATACATGCATATATACGTACACACGTATATGTATAGGTACTTTCATATTTAAATATATAGATGCATTTATAATGGCTGTCATGGTCACCTCGAGGTGGTGTAATGGTTAGCATGCTTGTCTCGTTAAAACAATTACGAATTAGTAGTGAGTTCGATTCTCACTGGGTTTCCCTTACTTTCGGCCTTGTGCCACATCCAAGCTACGCTTGGAAAATCGCTATATGATGGATGTCATATATAAGATATCACTGGATTGTGTATAATGGCTGGCTGCTCCTATCTGAGGATTCCTGTCTACCAGGGCGGTTATCCAATCCCTGTTGCAGACGCCAGCTCAGGCATATTTGTGTATATTCAACATCCACAGAGCCCACCTCTGGTTTGTATTACAGCTATGCTGAGTGGACGTTGGTTTCTTTGAGAGAGCGTGATTATCTACGGTCTGAACAAGGCCAGCACTCCCAAATGCTCACGATCACGATTACTTATGATTTCATGCTCCCAAACAGTTCCATCTCTTTCACTCAAAAGGCTTGGGTCAACCCGTGGTATGGTTTTCAGGCACTTTCCAAACTTTCCCTAGACCGATAGCATCAACAGTCGCCTTCATGACAAATCCCAGGCCTCATGGACATAAAGCGGACGTTATAACAACTCGGTCACGTACATACACACATACCTACATATCGTAAAATACATCTATTGGATGCTTTAGTACACATCCTTATCGATGTTTCTAGCCGAGGTTCATTAGGGGTTTCGGGTGCTTTCAACATCATACCGACTCTCCACGGCGACCCAGCCAATGCTGATCGAGTATCGACTTGTGTACCTTCCGTCAGCTACAACTTTTTTCTATCATCCGAAATGCACACCATACTACTCGTCATATAGCCTGACGTGCCTTCAACCAATTTGGCCACAGAGGAGCGTTCGGTTCCGTATAGGATACAGGTTCTATTCCTACGGAAGGACGAATATTTTCTATGAAAATCTCTCGGACATTCAGGCCGGTAAATATTGTTTAATACTGTTTATAATAAACAGAGCATTTACTTAAATATTTGTATCTATAAAAAATGTATAAACTTAAAAATGTCTTAAAATAATTGTCGGACTTTGTCTATTTCATAACACACACACACACACACACACACATATATATATATATATATATATGATATAATATAATATAATATAAAAGGCTCAAACACTAATATTCCATGGTTATAATTTATTACATTGGAATCGTAATTACGATCCAATTCATCAGACCTACAAGTATATATATATTTATATATATTTATATATATATATACATATTATATATATATATATATATATATATATATATATATATAGATAGATAGATAGATAGATGTGTGTATACATGAATGCCTATAAACGTACATACGTACATGCATACATCGTCTCATCTTTTTGTGGAGCGCACATGTTTGTTGGAAACCAGCTTCCCTCATCTGTTCTGACGGTGCCTCAGAACAGATATTCACATATAAAGAGAATGGGTCAGGTATGTGTATGTTCTCATTCTCAACTCACTAGGTTCACACACCTGCATACCTTATGTGGAGATTGTGTCGGTCGCCATATAAAGGCTATTTACCTTTTCACCGAGTTGTGTGCGTCCAAATTTCCCGGTTAAGTGGAGGCAGTAAATTCAATTACTAACCAATATGAATAGTAATCATTAATGCAAAAGCGGAAGGAAAAATTCTAAAACGATTCGATTTTTGCAAACATTATTGATATAACTTTTTGATGGCAGAAAAACTAATATTTTCTTCGCTTGATAATTTCAATTTCGAATACTGGATTCTGCTCTTGTGACTTTCTGTTTAAAGATTAAACAGAACCAAAAGCATTTTAATGGATTCCATAATGTTTAATCAAATAAAAAATAACGAACTTGAGTAGGTAAAGTTTTGAATGGTTATGACCCAGATAAGATGAAGTATTATGATTACTTGCATTATTTACATTATTCGGACTGTTATCCTCATCTTCATTGCCATATTCACAACGCATCGGCCGTTGTACGCCCCGGCCTTTATGTCTATGTCTCTCTATATATGTGTCTATATATCTGAGATGAGGGATTATGATTACTTGCATTATTTACATTATTCACACCGTTATCCTCATCTTCATTGCCATATTCACAACGTTTCGGCCGTTCTACGCTCCGGCCTTTATGTCTATGTCTCTCTATATATGTGTCTATATATCTGAGATGAGGGATTATGATGACTCGCATGTTTTACATTATTCGGATTGTTATCCTCATCTTCAGAAGAAGGCCAAAGCGTACAACGGCCGAAATGTGAATATTGCAATAAAGATAAGCATAACAGCCCGAATAATGTAATCATAATAATTTCTGTTCGAAATTCCAGTTATCTGAAGAAGGTCGGTGCATACAACGTGAATATGCCATTCTTTGGACAGAGGCCAGAGACCGAGTACAATTCGTTTATATGATGTTTCTTTTTTTATTGAAAATAAAGGGTGTTCCAATAAATTGGACCAATTTTAATTGTGAATTAAGTTTATGCGTCTAATGTTTTTTTTTCTTTTTCTTTCAGATTTAACAAATTAAGTCTTTGGAAATTTCAACTATAGAGATTAACATTCAAACAGCATGTTAAAGTTATCAAAGCCTATTACGAAAATGGACGTTCCAACAGAAATGCATTTTGCGTACTTCGCGACTATTTTGGTCAAAATAATCGACCAACCGTGAGCGCAATTGGAAACGATGTAACGTCGTTGTGGAAAGTTTCAAATCCTGCACGCGATGACGAATAGAATTATTTGGATTTTCGGCCATATTCTTGTGCACTGCAGCAATGTTATCAGTTGAACGGCTTAAACGAACATGCAATAGTGTTTTCACATCTGCCACCGACCGGCCCAGTTTGTTTGAATTTACGAACAATTTTTCCAATTGAAACTTTAACACGTTGTTTGATTGTTAATCTTTCCATGGTTGAAATTGCCAGAAACTTAAGTTGTTAAATCTGAAAGAAAAAGGAAAAAATGATTAGACGCTGAAACTTAATTCACATTTGAAACCGGTCCAAGTTATTGGAACGCCCTTTACAAACAAAGGCAACAAATTCCAGACTAATCATCTAATAGTCCACCAAGTTTTAAAATCATTCATACCCGAATATTGGGTATTTTCAGATATATTTTATATTGACCTTTTAATGCTTAGGCATGGTGGGAAAAATGGCCGAACATTAGTATAAATTGATAAGTATAATTGTAGTTTAATATGATGTGTAAGCCCATGTTCGATTTTCATCTTTTCTTTGTATATTACCAAAAAAATTAAAAAAATGATGAAAATTAATGTCACTTTGGTATTTAACAAACAAACATAAACACGTTTTAAAACTCATGGAACGAAGTTTAAGAAAATAGAGAAAAGGAATTAATTACTTGTTGCTTCTCTGAGTTATTGTCTTAAGAATTGGATCGCTCAAGCTTAGCTCTGATGACACACCTTTTTGGAATTTCTTATGATATAGTCTTCTTTTCATATCGCTTTAAGTAGAAACTCCAATGTTTGGCATTTCCAATAGGAATCTTATTATCCATATTATCGTCAATTCTATATTTCTGTCTGGACAGGGGAAGTGTCACCCATTAAATCGATCAGTGATTATTTTCTGTTATTCTCACCTAGTTTTTCTTTTGACCCCTTGTTGGTTGTAGGAGGGTTATAATTGGATGTTGCTGTCAAATTAACAATTAATTTAATTACTCGAATAATTTAAGTACGAACGATTACAAAATCAAACCAGAGTGAGCCTTCCATCTTATGTTGGCATTGGTTAATTTGTAAATAAACCGATTTTCAAGTTCTAAGCAAGGTCAGAAAGCTAACAGTTTTCGACGATAGCTTTGAGATTAAAACGTGAGAGTATTTTCGAATAAGGTCTCTCGTTCATAGCCTTCCTTCTGTTATTAGCAGCAAGCAGTAATAACTAATTTCTATATTAAATAAATTCTTTATCAAATCATTACTTTATTAAATAATTTCTTATGAGAAAATTTTGTTTTAAGATGAAATAATTATGGTATTAAAAATGATTCGAGTGTTTCATATTTTTTTACCTTGTTATTAAATAATTTCACCCCGAGCAAGACAATAAAGGCACTCAGACGCAAGGGAGGGGGTGGTTACTGCGTGTGAAAAAAAGCGAAAATGTAAAACATAATTAAGGAAAAAGAATATTAAAAGAACAGGAAGTAGAAAAAAACAAATGATAACGATTGACATTGCATGCAAAGTTTTGAATTTTGTTGCATTTTATTAAAATCCATAGGCATAGATGCAACGAACATAGATCCATGAAAATCGAAAACAGAGGATGTCTGTCTGTGTGACATCTTTTCACTCAAGATCCATCCAACCGATTTTGACCAAACTTGGCACATATATTGTACAATGTAAGAGACAGGTTCTTAGCATAAAAAATTAATAATTTCTAACATAATTTCTTAACATAAAAAATCAATAATGATTTGAAAAATCGATGAATTAAACTTTTTCATCCGATTTCATTCAAACTCGGTATGTAGGTTACTTACATCATGGCGAGCTAAACGATACCTCATTTTTATTTCTACGCTATTGCATTTAGCGAAAAACCGCGAAAAACCAAAAATCGATTTTAACATAAATCGATTTCAACACAAATTTTAAACTAAAAACTCCTTCAATTTTCAAGACATCTATTTACTCAACTGTAGCCAACAGTAAGTTTATTTTTTAATAGTCATTTAACTTGATAATTGAGTCCACCCAAATAATGAAAACTAGCGTAAATACCGAAAAATGGCGATTTTTACTGGCTTCTTTCTTATTTTATGTTGATCTTTCAGCCAATTTTCATCAAACTTAACAATTGCTTTATAAATGTATCCTTTTTTTTTACATCCCTGGTAGCACACTGACAAATTGAATTTCAAAAACTTCAAAATAATTGTAGTCTAAAGTGGGTCTTCATGTTGCCTGTTTTACTCCTTCATGTTCTCGGCTAACTTCGATTGAATAAATACAGACTACTTCTGTTATATCAGTAACTGCATTAATTCAAAATGTTTTTTAATGAAAGTACTTTAAAGTAATTGAAGAAGATAGATTCTTTTACATCGAAACATGATGCTGTTTTTGCTCCATTCTAATTGAACGTTTTTCGGATCGACCAGCTGGGAATGGGTGTTAGTTCGGAATAAATTAACTTCAACCGATTTTGGAATTCGTATCCTCTCACTGTAGACCTCGTCTTTTATGGATTACGCCTTAACCATTGGGGAGCTTTTAATAGGTAGCACTTCTGTTTATGCCACCACCTTTTCTTTCTGATCCCATTTCGATGTTGTATAGTAGGGCAGGTGGCCGTATCATACGAAGAGACGCCCGTAAGAACAACACCGGTAACCCATCCATGAAATAGACTAAACCAGACACGGGTAAGATGTGACGCGTGTGTGAACAACGCAAATATGAAGAAGCCTAGCGGGAAGCCTTGACTGGAACAGACGACAACCGTTACTCGAGCACTCTACTGATGTATTAGTTTCACAGTTTCGTAACAGTAACTAATAATGTTGTTCTAATATAATTCATTTAATATGCACTTTCATTATTGCAAATATCTAACTTGTTTTTTTCATCTATTTTGCGATATTGCAAAATTCTTTTAACAATTCATTCTTAACAAAACGATATCCTCCCAGAATCTCGAAACAAATTAAGAGTATTAATAATCCCTATTAGTTACGTTGTCAACAGAATAAAAGGCAAGGGATTTAGAAGAAGATGGTGATATACGACTATAGACTGGCACCCTGCATAATCATGGCCTTTTTGGTAGCTTAAATATTTAAATGGTACCCATAAAATTAAATACGAATTAAAGTCATTATTCTAAATTTTAGTGTCGTAGATTACCGTATTTTCCAGCCTAAAAGACACACTTTTTTCCTAAAAAATACCCTGAAAAATACGTGTGCGTCTTCCAAGACGAATGTAAGGCAACGCCCAGGCTCAAGTAAGCTTGGACGATCACCTAATTGGCTTGACTGACAGAGACGTGGATTAGTATGTTGAGTCATTACACTATAATGTTAGCTATCCATCTAATTCAGACTTTTATATATACTTAACTGTTACAAGTATTTTCAAGACTATAATCCTTCCTGGAGCCGAGCCACAAAACTGGCAGCGGCGGGAGCCTGTCTTGACTAGTATGTCATTGCCAAACAAAATAGGACGAATGATTAATGTAAACAATACGTGACGCCAGTATGTGAGTGACACATGGTGAATGTCTTGTTGTATGAGAATAACATTTTTTTCTGAGAAATTTCTTTCCAGTATTAGGGTGCGTCTTCCCAGCCGCAGCGTCTTGCAAGCCGGAAAATACAGTAATTGTTTTGCTTAGAACGGACTGTCTGAAAATGTGTGTGAAGTACAAATATTCATACGGACCCTTTTAATTGCCCTTTGTTTATTACAGTTTCAGTTACGGAGTACGTCAATAACCATGTTCTAAGCAACACGAAAAAGAAACTTGTAATTTTAAAGAGAGACAATGAAAAACAAAGCATAGATATAGAAGCCATGATTTAGGACCATATGTCTTTAGAATGCTTCAATGTGGGTAGAGTGAATATTTGTGTGCGACAAAAGTATGCTGAAAATAAGTCATCGGAATTAATTCATACCTTACAACCAAGTTTACTAACCAAAAATAATAGTGTGGGAAATAATAATAATAATAATAATAATAATATCAACAATCCCTGTTGTCGTTGGAGCCCTCGGGTTGATTGGAAAAGATTCTAGTAGGTTCATTGAAGGGATTCCTGGAAGCCCATGACTTAAAGAAATACAAAAAATTGTTCTCACGAGTACAGCCCACACGTTACGAAGGGCTTTATCTATGTAAAATATGTGTTTTCTTGTGTTTTTTAATTGCTCAGTGGAAAATGTCATGATGCCATTTCTGACCTTAGGTCTTTGGGCGGGACCCGGAAAGAAATATGTATCAGAAATCAAAGGAACTCAAACAACAACAACAATAATAATAATAATAAAAATAATAATACTAATAAAAACTGGTATGAACACCATCCAGACCCGGTTACAGAGACAGGACATGTAACAATTTTATGGGAATATACAATACACACAGAAAGAGCAATCAAAGGTAATCGTCCAGACATCGTGATCAAAGATCACAAGAACAGAATGTGCTTTTTTTATTGACATAGCAGTCTCTAAAGATGGTAACATATCTTTGAAGATCTCCAAAAAACTATCAAAATACAAGGACCTTGAAGTGGAAATCTCAAAAGATGGTACATGAGGGCATCAATAATTTCAGTTGTAGTTCAAAGCCTTAGATTGATAGAAAAAACTTTCTCATTGAATGAGTTCCTGGTATCCCATTTACTCATAAGTACAACTCACAATAAAGAGATTTATTTATGTGTGTGATCTTAGCCTTTTGGGTTTCTTTTTTTTTACCAAAATGATCAGTGAAAAATGACATGAAGCCATTTCTGACCTTAGGTCCTTGGTCAGGAAACGGAAGGAAATGCGTATGCAGCCGGCAACAAAAGAAAAAAAACTAATAACAACATAAAACTCACACAAACATGCACTCATTTAACCCTAGAACATTAACCATGTGTATATAGTACCCAGCGTAAATTTTCCTATTTTTAATTACAATTTTCAGTACCTTATTTTCTTACCTAAATAATGTTTTTCAGTTCCTATTAATGTTAACTTAAAGTACAAAGTTTGAAGTGCCTGCACGTAAAATATTTCAAATAAAGATTTATATTTAATATTTTTTTGATATTTTCAAAATCGGGTATGATATACCCATGATTAGTAGTGGTGTAACTTTAATTGATGGTTAGTGTTTTAGGGTTAAACACAAATAACAAATAAGAATATAAACAATTCTGGGGAATCTAATATTAACGTGAAAATGCTTAATGATTACGATTATTTTAGTTAAGGAATGCGTCGTAAACATGTTAAAAAAAACACGAAAAAAATTCCATCCTGGGTAAGACGATAAACTATATCTTCGTCAGGTAAGACGATAAACTACAAACAACAACAAGGTCTCTGGTTAAGGGATTTTGAGGGGAGTGAAACCATCTCTTAATTGCTGGTGTTCCCAGATACACTCCAACCCGTGGTGGTAGCACCTGTTAGGGTTCCAGCTATGGGCAAATAGTTAACTCCAAACTGGGTTCAAAATACTATGAAAGTGTAAAAATAGGTTTTAGTGTCAGCAATGCATTTTTGTGAAAAATTATTACCGAATTTCGAAGAAAAAGAATTATGACCAGCAGGACATTTTTGGAAAAAAATTACCATCAATAAAAATCTTGTCGGCATTAAATAACCCATTGAAGTTGATATGCCGCAAAACAAAATAAGATAACTTGAAAAAACAACACGTAGACATAGAAACAATTTCTTATTGTCAACTGGCTTCAAAATATTTCAATGTTTTGAGAGAGTATTTGTGACAAAAGTAGAAATCAAATCGCAGAAATGAAATCCCATCATAACTCTCAGTCACGCCATATCCGTCGTTGTTCTGGTCCATAAGGAATGAAGCAAGAAAGTGTTTTTATTAAATTCGGTACTGTTTATACATCATGTGATAACTCTAGGGCCACATTACTACAAATCTAAAGGAAAATAACCTCTAAATTTTGCTACATATTTTTAAATAAAACTTATGCCAATGAATATGTTTAATGTATATATATTTTATTATTTATTTATTTACGTGTGTATATGAACATCACAGAAGAATTTTGTTGCTGGATTTCGCAAGTGAGGAATTTGATCCTGAGTTTGGTATTATCGATAAGATCAATTATTTCAGCTGCCGTTTCCATTCTCTTCGAATGTACTGCAGTATACTTAAAATGAAAACTTTATGGAAGGCTTTGATTGATACAGACATTGAGAGTGTGGCTTTTATGGAGTGGTATCAGTTCTCTTAGATATACTGCAATAAATACCCAAAAGCAAAAAAGAAAAAAAAGAAGGAAAACACGAAAAATTGGTTACCAGAGACGACGGAACTAATTTCAATAAAAGCACTCTTCAAATGTTAGAAATGTTTCCGTTTCTCTTAGCAGCTAATTCAGAGGATTTTAAAATATTTATTTGAGAAGGTGTATTTTTGTATTTGCATGTTTATTTTCTATATTCATTATAAGAGGTCTTATCAAAAAATATCGGGACTGGTATTATAAAAAGAAAACTACAACACATATCCATTCGACATTTAATCTCCTTCAAAGTAGCCACCTTCTGAAGCTACACAGTCTAATCAGCGTTGTTTCCATTCTCGCTTTTGAAATCCATAATATATATATATATATATATATATATATATATATATATATATATATATATATATATATATATATATATATATATATATATATATATTATTTAATATATCTTTGAATATTTCATTTAAACTTCAGGATCACTTAGGCGTGGAACATTTTATCATTCCTAAAAGAAAATATGTCAATAAATTGAAAAAGAGGTCGAAGAAGATCAGGTTATTATTTAAAAGTTTATCACATTACTAGACACTTTTATTTCCCTTATTTATTTTAGAAGAGTAATGGCTCAATTCATGGGAATAGTTGCTCCATTAATATACAGAATGGATTTCATATAATGTACATATTTTCTCGAAGACTACATGCCACCTTTACAGTCTGTTAACATTTTCAAAATTGTTATTTATTCGTCAGTTTATTCAAACGCCAAGAAAGGTTTTATTGTAATTAAAAATTATAATTACAATGTGTGCAAAGTTTACAAAGAAAAATATTTTCAACAAAATTTTAAAAATACATTTATTGTAATGACGATAAATTAATCAGAAATGTATGCTGTATGTTATGAAACTAGTTTTAAAAGTCATATTATCAATCTCTACTCACTGTAATTTTGAATATTATGTGAAAGTGTCATCATACTACTTACAGAAACATAATTTATTAATTTATACTCACGTTGATCGGCACATCACGAAAGACAACAGCATGATTATTAATAGTATACAAATATTAGTAGGTAACAGTAAAGTCTAGCACTAATTGTAAAGAAAGATACAAAATACTTGAATGTATTATCATACAAAATAAAAAAAAATCGGATTAAAGAGAATATTTTTCATCATTGGGAGAATACATTATAAAAGCGATTTAAAATGTTAGCATCATCTTGGCCCTTAGGCAGTGTAAGATATGTGAACCCCTAAATTAAAAAAATAAATTAAGAATGTATATCCTTTAAACAGTTCTACACTTGATGTCATTTGCACTCTATACACATACATTGAAATTATAATCTTTCTAAAATATGCTAGGATGATATTAATCAAAACTTTTTCTTTTTCTTTTTTTCTTTTTTCTTTTTTTTTTTTTTTTTCAAATGCAGCCTGCTTCATATTCGGAAACTATCTTTGTAAGTCGTTCATCCCTTGATTTTCTAAGCTATTGAATTTCTTATATGAAATAGACTGTAAAACATCCAAAATAGCATTTTAAAATTCATCTCTGCTAGTAAATCCCTCAATATAAATGTTCCTCTTCAGAATGCTCCACAAATTTTCAGTCAGATTAAAATCAGTCAAACAAGCTGGCCATTTTATCAAATAAGTGTCTTTCTGAAGGGTTTTGTTTTCTTCCTCGAAACATGGACTGAAATCTTCCTTCAAAACACCAATGGCTTATTTGTCATCGTAACACTGTCTGGAACTCGCTATCACCTTTATTCTTACCCCCAAATACCACCCCATCACAGCCTATTCTTGACGGGGAGGGAAATTTCCGTCAGGACCTGCCAAGAATTTGCTTACTTTTTTTTTTGGCCCCTCAACGGTAACAAGATATTTGATGGTGAAAAAACGGGGCGGAAAAATAAAAGTTTTTGTATATTATTGCACATTTCATTCGATGTTCCTCAGATAATGAAGTTTTAACGATCGCTTTCACATATTTTTTTACTTGTTTTAGGGCCTGATATCTTAGGCTTTTCTTTAGTTCCTTGCAGCTTCGAAACCTAGAAATTCCATCAGGTGAAAAGATAAAATTCTTTATTGAAAGAATGACAACGCGGTGAGAAAATAGCTTCATTTTGCTCTTAAGAAAATAGCTTCATCTTGCTCTTAAGAAACCTGTCGTCCAGGATTGTTATCAAACGTCCTCAAAGTTCGATAGCATCTGCTGAAGTTTTTTTGCAATTTTTAGCGTTTTTATTTTTACTTTAGCACGATCTGAAGCTGATACACTTTTTTTTTTCTCTATCTGTAAAATCATCCTTACAAGTTATTTTAAAGCTTCAATCTTGATTTTCGGCGATATTTCAGTTTTTTACTTTTTAGCATTTTAAAGCGCTAAGAATACATCCCACCATAGACGTTAATGTTTCGACCACCCGACTCGAGATTGAATCTTACCATGGTCGACTGGTCAGAAAGTTAACTTTGAAAATGTCAGCCCGGCCATGTAAGTAAAATTGGCTAGCAGGAAGTCACAAGTCACCGTGACCGAGGGTTTGAGTGTTGCTTTGGCGTTGTTCAAACTATTGATCATGCCAGATTTTGAAAGTATAACTAAGATCAACTTAGTGTAGCTGCAGTATAAACGATGGGTATTGAACAAAAACAAATGTGTCTGAACAGTCGTCTGCAATAGGGATTAACCAAAACACATATGTTTAGAAACAAGCAACCAGCCATTATATTATTACACATAGTACATCCTAATATCATTTAATTCTAACAGAAATATGTGTGATTTTATATAAACCTATATGGATGTGTGCGTAGCGAAAGTTGATCGACGCGGCAAGTGGAACCGTCACGCCAGATTCAAATTCCTGTCGATGTCATTGCGTTCTCTTTAATTGACATTCACTTGCTTGAGAAAGAAACGAATTCATCTTTTCGACCACCAGCTACGATTTAAATAGAAGAGCAACCTTGATCTTCTAGACTTGACTGTTATCCCCTCTAGACGGTAAATTCCCAATTCAAATCCGGGTTGGGCGTCGGTATACCAACTCCACTCAGCGAGAACTTACTCGTTACAGAAACCAGAGTTGTAATACCTAGTGTGGTGAGGCTACGTCTCTATTCTCCACATGACAAATCGTAATAGCGATTAGGATTAATAGGGATATATGTATACATTATTTGTAATAGATATTCTCACTACGGGACAGAAAGTAATGATCTTCTAAAAAAGAAAAAAAAAGAATCCAATGGATGACATTGTAATACAGTGATTCCCAAACGGTGCGGCACGCCACGTAGGTGTGACGGCGGAAGAGGATAGCAGGTGAGGCGGAAGAGGATAGCAGGTGAGGCGGGGGAGGATAGCAGGTGAGGTGGAAGAGGATACCAGGTGCGACGGTAGAGGATAGCAGGTGAGGCGGAAGAGGATAGCAGGTGAGGCGGAAGAGGATAGCAGGTGAGGCGGAAGAGGATAGCAGGTGAAGCGGAAGAGGATAGCAGGTGAGGCGGAAGAGGATACCACATGAGGCGAAAGAGGATAGCAGGTGAGGCGGAAGGCTATAGCAGGTGAGGCGGAAGAGGATAGCAGGGGAGGCGGAAGGATATAGCAGGTGAGGCGGAAGAGGATAGCAGGTGAGGCGGAAGGATATAGCAGGTGTGACGGAAGAGCATAGCAGGTGAAGCGGAAGAGGAAAGTAGATGAGGCGGAAGAGGATAGCAGGTGAAGCGGAAGAGAATAGCAGTTGAGACGGAAGAGGAGAGCAGGTGAGACCGAAGAGGATAGCAGGTGAGGCGGATGAGGATAGCAGGTGAGGTGGAATGATTGAAAGTCAATGAAAGATTTAGAAACAATTTCAAGAAATTTATATACCAAAAATAAATATGATTTCAAAATTGAAAATATTATTATTGATTACTTCTAATTGCATGTATGAGTCTCAGTATATATAGTTATAAATACTTATTGACCGATTTTATCATTATGATACTTTTGCATTATATCATGTATTAAGAATATAGTAATTAGTGTCCGCAAGTTAGAGGAGGGGGTTATCAATGATAATGTTCTGACTTAAAATCCGCGTTTATCTCCCTTTAACCCTCCCTTTGTTTTGCTTTATTGTTTTTGAATATACGTTTTATCACATAAAATTTGGTGAGGCGTTCGCAAAATTTAATTCGGAAAATGCGACCCAGGGAAAAAAAAGTTTGGAAACAACTGTTGTAATACGATAGAAATCCTCATTACTCAATTTAGAGAAGATGGAAAGTTTGAAAACTAACAGAAGGAAAGCAGTTTTATCTGGGTTAAATAAATAACTTAGAGAAGAGAGAGAGAGAGAGAGAGAGAGAGGGGGGCGAGGGGGGGAGAGAGGAGAGAGAAGAGAGAGAGAGAGAGAGGGGGAGATGTGAATAAATGGATAATAGCTATATGTGAAGAAAAGAGAATTTGGTTTAACAAATCCAACATGTCGATATACTAGGCATCCATATTCCAAGTATTAGAACTTCGGAACAATAGAATATTCTTGTCAAGATTAGGATGTCAAAATTTATGGACTTTATTAAACGATAGAAACTAGTTCAAAGATAACACAAAATCAGATTCATCATCCATTCGTGATGGCTTGTCGGAGATAAACGCGGATGGAATTTCGTCAACCGAAATGCCTCCCCTCTGTTGGCTTTGTGAAGCTGTCAAGAGTTGATTAATACGTCTGATATTAACAGAACCCATATCTATGGCGTTATGCCGTTGCCATTCTAATCATTCGGGCTGAATTGTAGCAGAGATTTCTATTCAAATTAACAGTTGACGAATCGAGGATTCAAAGGAGCCATTTTCTGCCCATTTTAGTCAAAGAATGTTAAATGGATTATATCGATATTTCCGTCATTGTGAAATAAAGACCTAACCCTAACTGTCTACGGATTTGTAGAACTGAAAATGTCTTTGCAATTATATTTGACAAAGAAAAATAAAAGAACAAAGACGAAAAGTAAAAAAATAAGAATTGAAACCGTATACAAGATTTTGTGCTTTGATTTTTACAACTGAGTGTGCAGTGTGATATCACGACAATTTTTAGAATCAGTGGATGTGCAGGGGGTTCAATGTTTAGCAGCTTGGAATTAGAAATCGAAGAGCTGTGTTCGAATTCCAGTCGAGTTCATTGAATTCATTTCCAGACAAATACCCTAGGGAAATATATGACACTATCTCTTTCCTCCAGTTCTGAATTAAATAGTACAACTTGTATCTGGAATCATCATTGTAATTCTCAAATATTGTTATTTCACTATTCACTGGCAAATAAAGGAATTATATATACAATCACAGAATATGTTTTGGTTGCTTTGGTTTATTTTGTTTTACGGCATATCAATCTCAATGGGTTATTTAATGCCGACAACATTTTAGGATAGATTCGTATGAATAGAATATGTATTCTTTGATTTAGATTGGTTTGGTTTATTTTGTTTTACGTCATATCAACCTCAATGGGTTATTTAATGCCGACAAGATTTTTATTGCTGGCAATATTTTTTCCCAATAAATGTATTGCTGGTAATTTTTTTTTTCAAAAAAGTATTGCTAACAATAATTTTTTCTTCAAAGATTCATTGCTGCTAATATTTTTACAAATGTGTATTGCTGGTACTAAAACCTATTTTTACACTTTCATAGCGCTTTGACTTCAGTTCGGTGTAACTATTTGCCCATTGCTGGGACTTTAAAAATGGTGCCACCACTCCGGGTCAGGGTGGACTTGGAAACACCAGCAATCAAGAGGTGGTTCCATACTCCTCAAAACCCCCTGATCAGAAGCCTTGCTGTTGGACATAGTTTATCGTCTTACCCATGATGCGGATGTAGTTTATCGTCATACCCAGGAAGTAATATGTTTTGGCTTTAAATAACACGCAATGGGTTGATAAGCCGTAAAGAAAGAAACCAATCAATTAATCAATCAATAAAATCAATCCGGAATCAGCTGTCTTCGAGAGAGAAAATGGACAAAAAAGAGTGACACGGATACAAACAGGAGAAAGCGAACAATATCAAGGTCTGAATAACGAGCAAAGAATCTCATTACGTACAGTCTATCAAAGAAAAATCAACTTCTTTTTAATCTATAAAAGAAATAACGCTGTTACCTAAGAAGTTGACAACACGCTAAGGCCCTTGATAAAATATATGTTCATTTATTGAATTCAGTTTGGTGAATAATGAACTCATACTGAGTTCTGAATCATCAGAGAACTTATTCTGTTATTCCCTTATGACAAGAGAAGTATTAGGAATAATTGTGCAATTGTGAGTTCAATCTCTGGGTCGGGTAGTACAGAGTCAGAACTAACAGCAATCAAGCAGTAATAACGAAAGAAATATATAAACGATATCCCTAGACATGGAGATCAGAGCGAGAAGAATATCTTTACATTATTAAAAATTCAGACTAATGTCTTATCTTTGGGATTATCACAAGGTTTCGCTCGTTGTGCCCGCTGGTCTTCTTCAGGAGTTTGCCGACCCAAGGAACCTACAGTGAATTTCTAACTGAGCTCTACAGAGGAATTTACCCTAGTGGATTAAAGCGCTACTTCGTGAATTTGATGATAGTAATTGTGAGTTCAATCCCTAGGCCGTGTACTTAAGTGGAAACAGTGTGAGCAATAACATATAAAGAACAAGACGAGGTATCCCAAGCTGAACTATAAGAATAAACAGTCGTAGAGTAAATAAAGGATTCAGATCTAAGTTAATTTAAAGTCATACAAGTCGACAGACACCCGATGAAGACTGGAGAATACAACGGCTGAAATAACGGCTGAAACAAAGATGAAGACATTAGTCTGATTGTAAATAATGATATCTCCTCATTCCAGAAATTCAAAAGAAAATACTCCAAATGATATCATTAAATTTGTTTTAGTTCATTCAGAAATGAAAGATATATGTGTAAAATATAAATTATATAAATAATTATTTTTTGGTAATACAGTACAGGGTGCGATGGATAAATTGTCGCTATTTCATAATTTTAATTTCGCACATGTGCGTTGTTCGTTTTTGATTTTGTCGACGGCACATTATAGTTGTGTCAATTGAGCACCGTCTGTGAGAAAAAGAGCACGATGACGTAATTCAGCCCACCAGAAATTTGAAAACAGCATGCTGTACTGCTTGGCATTCGCGCCGGAAGCTCCATACTAACTTTTTAGGAAGTTTGGGTGTCAATCTAAAGAACTCCCGATTTTGGTGGTGAAGGCCTCAGACTCAACACGGATGCCTACATTGTACCTTCAGGAGATAATGCTGCCCTGGGTCAAGAGAGTGGTTGCTAGAAGACCCTATATCTGGTAACAGGATTCTTCACCATGCCACACAAGCAGGAGAACAAAGTCATGGATGTCAGGCAATTTCTGCGACTACATCACACCTTATATCTGACCACCTAACTAACCGGACAAAAAACCCCTTGATTATTATATGTAGGCCGCAGATGAGCGAGAGTCCAACAAAACTTGTAACACCATAGATGAACTGAAGGCAGGGATTATAGCAACATTCACCAACTTAAACAACGTGGCCACCCTGAAGAGAGGCAGGAGATGGCGGACGTGGTTGAAGCGTTGTAATTAATATTGCAACAAAGATGAGGACAATAGTCCGAATAATGTAAATAGTGTACATAATACCTCATCTCAGAAATATAGACAGACACTGAAAGGCCGAAACTTTGTAATAAATATGTCGACAAAGATGAAGACAATAGTCCGAATAATGTAAATAGTGTACATAATACCTCATCTCAGAAATATAGACAGATACTGAAAGGCCAAAACTTCGTAATAAATATGTCGACAAAGATGAAGACAATAGTCCGAATAATGTAAATAGTGTACATAATACCTCATCTCAGTAATATAGACAGATACTGAAAGGCCGAAACGTTGTAATAAATATGGCGACAAAGATGAGGACAATAGTCCGAATAATGTAAATAGTGTACATAATACCTCATCTCAGTAATATAGACAGATTCAATGGTTTAAGCTATTAGCGATTTTATTGAATAAATTTATTCTTTAATATTTCAAGATATTTTTGTTTAATGTTGGTAAATATATCTGTTAAAATGAGATGTCAATATTATTTTCATTTGCGTTATTTCGACGAAAATTTATCAATCGCACTCTTTATGTCTTCGTATTTGATTTAGATTTGCTGAACTGAACTGTGTACAATAAATGACCATCATTTGAGTCGAGAGAAAATCCTATTTCCTCAAGACGCCTTCTTCGCAGACGATTTCTGAATAGCTTCAAGTGATATATTCACTGCAAATAATTATATAACTAATTTATGGCTCTTATTAATTAAAATCAATACATTTCATTTTATCTTGGCGATCTTTATATAATTTTTTTTCATCCGTTCTAATCTTGACCGATCTTCCACCAAACATGAGAATGTTAGAAATTTGCAACCTTTAATATGCGTCATATCCACATAGTTATGGATTAAATAGAAGTGTAAACTAGGCTTTCTAGCTTTGGGTGGCAGCCAGTCCAGAAGAACGACCTTGGAGAAGGTAATGAAAAAAACAGTTCACTATATTTCCCAAGTAATCGTAGCAATTCTCAGAAATTAAGTAAGAGGAAGTTAGAGAGAGTCGTGATCCACTGAGAGAGAATCCAGAATCAGCCTCATTTCCTTCGTGTTCCAGATAGCTTCCACTTTTTGGATTAGACTCCCGCGTGAGTGCTTCAATGAGCATTATCCTACTTCATATTATTCAATTTCCCCTTGTTTCACGCATATCACACACTTCATTCATCATTATTATTTCAGTAGTAACTCTCTAACTTGAGTGGCTCTCGAACCTCGTTTTCGAGTACGTTTAGTACAAAAAGTCTTTTCGATTATACACCCTTGTGCAAATTAATTGAAACAAAACGAATAATTCCGTTATTATTTAATTTTTCTCGTATTTTTCCAATGAAACATGACCCAGTACACGCGTTAGTACTTCGTACGTCCATTCAACAAAGTCATTCCTTGAAGACTAACCATAGATTCTCGACTGGATTTAAATCAGGAGTACATTGATTTGCTCACTTGTAAGGCTTGCCAGTACGTTCGTGCAGTATTACAATTTTCGTACTTTTCTTTGGAGTAACGTCCATCGCAGAGAATGGCTGTAGGGCAACTAATCGATAGTCGAAACAAAAATGTTCGGGCGTGATGAAAATCTAAGGCAATATTTTTAAAGGCTCCTCAAAATTCATCATACACTCCGAAAATAGACTCATATTACTGAACACCACTGCAAATGACCTAATCTGAGGAAAAATAGGAATCGATTACACTCTGTCACTCCATTGGGTCTAAAACTGATCGTATGGTGCAAGAAAGGAAAGTAAAGCAGTTGTTTCAATTAATTTGCACAATAAGTTAATAAAATTTGTTTTGAAGGGGCTTATAGTTTAATACAGGGACCGGAAACCAAATAACCCGTTTAAATAGATCTTAGATTGCTTGAATTCCTGAAATGAAATATTTCTATTATCCATTTTAATTCATATTTTGTTTTCTTTTAATAAACATGCTTTTATCGTCAGGTCGTTTTTAAATTCTACAACCGTTAATTAATTGGAAATAAAAAGACGGCCTCTAATGATATTTGAACACAAATCTTTGGGAGCCCATCTTACATAAATGACGTCTTAAGGATTTGATCACGAAGACCTATTAGCATTCGAAATTCATATTAATCATATTGCTATATTCTTACTTATCAAATTGATGCTTTTTACGTCTCTAAGTCATAATATGGAAAATCACATGATACAAAAACGAAAATAAAATGGAAGATTGATTGAATGATTTATCAACATTTCGCAAGATTTTTAAAGAGAGAAAATATATTTTATTTTATAAGATTTTTTTTAGATAATAATGATTTAGTAATGCAAGTCTTACAAATTAACCCATAGATGGGGGAGAAGAGGTAGAGTGATACATTTCCAAAAGATATTTGAACATAAGTGAATATAACGAACCCAACTGGAATGGGAACTCGACACTCCGAGTAGCAATTGCGAGCCATTTTCCATTACACCACCCACCCCTCTAAGCTTACAGCAGCTGGTATTCCTAAGTAGCGACACATCTAGATAATGACCAGTTTCGACGTGGCTTAACTTCAGTGATCGTACGTGTGTTTCAATATAGTGTGGCCGTAAGATGGAAGAATAAGTAGTCACATAATGTTGTGTATACAGTTGTTCAGCAGAAATATAAATTTCGTGTCAGCTTGATGAGTTACAATGAACTTTATTTGTTTTTCCATTCTTAGCCAACCTACGAAAGTGAAAGTGAAAGTCATATAGTAAGTTTTTTTACTAAGAACATTAGCGTGCGAAATTCAAAAGGTTCAAGAGTTTTTCGTTGCACATTACTGGTGTCTGTTTTATTTTTATCATCTGCATTTCACGACTTTCAAAAAAATGTTTCTCTTTAGAGTTTAAGGTTAGTTTCTCTCTTCCTATGATTATTATTTTTTTCATTTCCAACATCTTTCCCGACCTTTCCTTTCAGCTTCTCTCATTCAAAGAATTTATGTTTTTACTGCGTTCTAACACCCACGCGTCTTTTAGACGTTATATTATTGGGTTCATTTTGACACGAGATTTTTTAACAATATTTTATCATTTTAGCAGAATTCTGTGAATATTTTTACAGGAACGCAGCTAAAAATATCACTTTCTTGCACTTACAGGCATATCAATAGATACATACATACAGACAGACACACACACACACACACACACACACACACATATATATATATATATATATATATATATATATATATATATATATATATATATATATACAGTAGCGGCCATAATATAAGGAACGGAGACAAAAAAGACATAAATATGTGTATTACTTAAAAAGTAATGAATGATTAGCAATGACCTTTTTACCGAATAACGATTAGAGTGTAATGCATAAATATTATAGAAAATTACAAAAATTTACATAATAGTTTTTTTAAAAATAATGATTAAATGGAACAAAGGAAAAAAAAACTATTATGTAAATTTTGCACTTTAAAAAAATTTATAACTTTATTTGTATTTGCTGAAAAGTTTAATGTACCTAGTGTTAAGTATAGCTAAAATAACTAATGTGATTTCATGCATTACTGTAAATCAGTTGGCAAATTTTTTTGTGAACTGCAAAATCGTATTACCCTTTGTATTGCTAATGATGGAGGACATGTGGAAACTTAAATAAAAAAATCAATAAAACCTTAAAAAAATATAGATTTACTTCTTTCTAAACCTTTTTAAAATTATTTCTATCGCAAATACAAATAAAGTTATAAATGTTTTTAAGTGCACACGAACTTTATGGACACCTTGTATATATATATATATATATATATATATATATATATATATATATATATATATATATATATATATGAGGTACACTCTAGACGTTTCTTTGCGACAGGTCCTTTTAATTGTCGTCGATAATTATCACTTTAATACATCCTAAGTGTAGCTGTACTAATTTAGCCTGCGAAAATTATTTATTTCCAGGATGAAAGGTCAGACGAATAGAATTAAATTAAACACTTACCTACTCGACGCGGATTGTCACGGTTGACTAGTTTACACAATGCAGTCGGGTTGTCAGGGTAACGTAGAGGATCGCTAAATAACAAAGTTTTGTGTTAAGCGCGGCAGAAAACGCTGCAAAACCAATGAAATGTTCGAAACTACTGAAGAGCTGCTGTTTTTGAGGCCAAGGAGGAGATGATGGAGGCTGTGACAAGGATACGGGACACTTTCATTTTAGAAGGCGACGAGAGGCGCTCCAGCAAATGCAATAAAATTGAACGTCCCTACTTTGAAAAAATATGAAATAAATAAACGTATACCCAGAGAAATTCTCAAACCTATAGATAGATACGAAGAGACTAATATATATGGGGAGAGAGAGAGAGAGAGAGAGAGAGAGAGAGAGAGAGAGAGAGAGAGAGAGAGAGAGAGACTTGTATATATAGAGAAATAACAATATACATATATATCTATAGATATAACGGAACGCTCTTCATTGGAAATGAATTGAGCACTATGGCCATCTGCCGTCGTAATATATATATATATATATATATATATATATATATATATATATATATAAATTAAAACAACTATACGAAGTTTAAAACTGTTGTCTGTTATATTTAATTCGTTGTCTGTTATATTTAACAATATATCTTTGAATGATGATCTCCTTCCTTAATACACTATATATATATATATATATATATATATATATATATATATATATATGTATATATATGGCCTGACGATTGCCTTTAGCATGTGACAGACTGTTGTCTCTAGGTGTTGACTTCAATATCCACTTTTATCTTTGCATACGCTCTATCCTGATATTGAACAATTTAACCCACAAATATAGCATATATATATATATATATATATATATATATATATATATATATGTATATATATATGTATATATATATATATATATGCACAATATTGACATATTTGTCTATATATTAAACGACCAGATTGTTAAATGCCTATTCGATTTCTCTTGTTACAGTATTTTACTATTTCCGTCATTAAATGTGCCCATCCCGATGGCTGGTCGGCCAGGCTGACTACCGATTCATATCTATTTAAATTCAATGTTTATAAATGTAATATTACCGCCTGCATGCATGTATGAGTGCGTGCATATATGTGCAATTTTATTTGAAACTAGACTACCCGTACTGACGGTTCAGGTTATAAAACATTGAAGTTGATTTGAACGTTCCATTGAAATGAAAGTTAATTTTATTATATTTCATGTAAATATTTCAATTCCTTCCTGTTATCATTGGTCTGGTTTACAAGTTCATGTTTAACGTTTTACTGATTGTTTACAGCATTTAATAGGAATAGAATTTACGGTATAAACTTTAGATCAAATTAACTTTAAAATATTTTTAATATGCCAAAATATATTTTTAAATGATATACACTCGAAAATATTATGTCGAAAATATTTTTAAATATTGTTTGTTTAAAGAAAGTTAAAATATAAATAATTACTCTACAAACAACTGGACGAACAGCAAATCGGGATCTTTTTGTGTCTGTCTTACTTAAAAATATTTTAATTAAAAAAAATGGCTGTTTGAAAAAAGCTAAAATGAAAATACTGTATAAACAGCTCATATTTTTAAATTTTATTCACATAAATCAGATTAACTTAAATCATTATGCTTCGGACCAACAGCCCACACAAGCACGGACGCAATCACAGACTTTTAGTATTGTATAGATGTATATTTGAAATGTTTAAATCAGAACTTCTATTCTCTCATTTAAAACCGTAAATAGTGTAGTAGTTCAAGATAAATTTAGAGGAGTTACTTTCTCTTTTCCTATTAATAATCCTTTTTCAAAATGCTTGCTTTCACCACCTTTGAAAATACGTAGAAAGTTAAATGCCGTCATAGAATTTTTGTTTCTGAAAAGAGAACAAATTGCAAGCATTCATAAGAATGTAAGTAGATAGGTCAATAGAGGCGATCAGAGAGAGATAGAGATAGAGAGAAAGAGAGGGGGAATTGATCTTAATGACAAGCCCTTCAGTGGCAGGACATCTGCTGCAGGGAATAAGCCTAAGGCTAATATCTTGTTACAGGTGACAAAAAAAACAAACAAACCACGATTGTAATACTTGTCAGGTGAAGGTGAGCTATGGTAATTCATGCATTTTAGTGAAGTCTCTAGGTTACTCAATTGCACGAATACTCCCTAAGAATATCTGGAGATTTACAACATTGATAGCACTTTCCGAAATAGACATGATCTGGATTCACCACTATGGGTCTGCGAAATAAAAGTAGATCAATAATGTGTCGATACTTAGACAGGAAGATGTTTCTTTTAAAGAGCACATCCCCGCAGGGCAAGTTATAGTGTTTAGAAACGAGCTAAGACATACTAATCTGATTGATGTCCAGTAAAAAGACTATCAATTCTGAATCTTACACGCGCGCAGACTCAGAACGAGGATTATTTAAGCTAAGAAATATTAAAAAACAATTGATATGCTTTGGCAACAAGCTGATGCAGGACGATACAACCACCTTAAAACTAAGACCAGACAAACAATCGCTGGGCATGGCTAGCCAACCTTTCCGCATGGAACCCGTTATTTGGGGGCCTAGAAAACCATCACGTGGTCAAGAGCAGTTATTCAAAGAGAGGAAGTTGAAGGAAGTAAGCAAGGAGGTTCTGGGTATGAATGATTCATTCAAATGGTAGCGATGAGATGTGAAATCCTGAAACGTTTCTGTTCATTTTGCCATTGTTTATATATTCTACTATATATATATATATATATATATATATATATATATATATATATATATATATATATATGAAGAATAAAATATATAGAATAGAATATGAAGAATAATATATATATACTAAAACAAATCCACATTATAACCAAAAAGCTTTGCAGTTTCTTTCTTTTTTCTTAAAATACACATATTTCTCTTGTTGGAACAAGTATAACATTTTCCATATATATATATATATATATATATATATATATATATATATATATATATATATATATATATGCGTGTAAGGGTGTGGGGTGTATGTAAAAAAATCGTCTATCGTTATTCGAGCGACACTCTCTTATCTGACTTAGCTGAAACCAAATAAAGCTGATTTTCGAATTTCTTTGTGGACTTATCAGTGTGAAGAGATTATGGCCCAAACCTTTTGCTGTCAGTAGACTTATGTGTTTGTAAAGTCTAAAATACTCAGGCAAGACAAATATCTATAAACACTTAATAAAGAACCATCAGAATCAAATAGAAAGTCATACTGTAAAGTTATTTAAATAAAAGCTAACAATTTGCCTGTATCATATTAAAAAGAATGATCTCATGATGTAATGAATTTCATTTAGATGTTACCTTCGAAAACAGGCCAATCCCGACCATAATATTTGTACCATATTTAAACCATCACCCAGGCAATCGAAGGCATCCCGTAGGCGATCTAAGGCATCACTTAGGCAATCGAAGGCAACACGTAGGTGATCCAAAGCATCACCTAGGCGACCGAAGGCATCGCTTAGGCGATCAAAGGCTTCACATAGGCGATCGAAGGCTTCACATAGGCGATCGAAGGCATCACTTAGGCGAAGGAAAGAATCACGTAGGGGAACAAAGGCATCAGGTAGGCGATCGAAAGCATCACCTAGGTGATCGAAAGCATCACCTAGGTGATCGAAAGCATCACCTAGGCGATCGAAAGCATCACGTAAGCGATAGAAGGCATCAGGTTGGCGATCGAGAGCGTCACCTAGCGATCGAAGGCATCACGTAAGGCGATCGAAGGCATCACGTAGGCGATCGAAGGCATCGCGTTGGTGATCGAAGGCATCATGTAGGTGATCGAAGGCATCGCGTAGGTGAATGAAAGCGTCACCTAGGCGAACGAAGGCATCATTTAGGCGAATGACTGCATCACGTACGCTATCGAAGGCATCATGTAGGTGATCGAAGGCATCGCGTAGGTGATCAAAGGCATCACGTAGGCGATCGATGACATCATTTAGGCGAACGAAGGCATCAGGTAGTTGATCGAAAGCATCACCTAGGCGATCGAAAGCATCACGTAGGCGATCGAAAGCATTACTTAAGCGACCTAAGGCATCACATAGGCGATCGAAGTCATCACGTAGTTGATCGAAAGCGTCACCTAGGTGACCGAAGGCATCACGTGGGCGACCCATGACATCACGTAGGCGATCGAAGGCATCACGTAGGTGATTGAAATTGTCACCTAGGTGACAGAAGACATCATGTAGGCGATCGAAGGCATCATATAGATGACGTAAAGCCTCACGTAGGCGATTGAAGGCATCATGTAGGTGACGTAAAGCCTCACGTAGGCGATCGAAGGCATCACGTAGGCGATCGAATGTATCACTTAGGCGAATGAATGTATCAAGTAGGTGATCGAAGGCGTCACTTAGGCGAACGAAAGCATCACGCAGGCGATCGAAAGCGTTACATAAGCGACCGAAGGCATCACGTAGGTGATTGAAAGCGTCCCCCAGGCGACTGAAGAAATCATGTAGACGATCGAAGGCATCACGTAGTTGATCGAAAGCGTCACCTAGGCGATCGAAGGCTTCACGTAGGCGATTGAAATCATCACTTAGGCGAACGAAAGCATCACTTAGGCGAACGAAGGCATTACGTACGCGAACGAAGGCATCACTTAGGCTATCAAAGGCATCACCTAGGCGATAGAATGGCGCTCTCTAATGTTCAGCGGTGGGAGCAGGTTGTGCGTTTATGTGACAGTCGTTCTCATGTGCTTTATAAGCGAACAGAAACCAGTAGACGGTGTTCTCGACGAGTATTTTACCTATCGAGGTTGGCACAATTTCATGATGTTTAAATGATACCGTACAGTGCTCTGGTCAGAGAGAGAGAGAGAGAGAGAGAGAGAGAGAGAGAGAGAGAGAGAGAGAGAGAGAGAGAGAGAGAGAGAGTCGTCTTGTCAAGCTGCATTTATACAAATATATTATATATATATATATATATATATATATATATAAAATAGACTCTCCCCTCGGTTTCGACGTATGAGGATCTGACAACTTAATTGATTCAGTTTTTGAAATTTTGCGCGATAATCTTAAGTGGCCCTTAACACTCACTAGTGCTTTACAAAGAGGGCCGCATACGGAGCAAGAGTGAGGATTGTGAATTTATATATATATATATATATATATATATATATATATATATATATATATATATATATATATATAAGTATATAGGATTGTTGTATACGGAATAAATTCCAATATTCAAAAATACTATTCTTGAAAGAGTGCTCAATACAGAGTAGAGCAAATATAATTCATTCGAAAATTATAAAAATAAATATGTTATAAAATCAGTACAAAAATAGCCATTTTTTCAACACTGTTGGTGTATATATTTATATATATACCCAGGTACAATGAAAATGAATAGAGTACAATTGCAAAGTTGGTATCATTTAACTTAAAAGAGGGCTCAATACAAAGTAGAGCAATATTATTCATTTTAGGATATTACACTGAAAACATGTCAAAATCGCTGAACATTTGCAGTCGTGTTTCGATGCGTATTTTATACGAAAAAAGAAAGAAATACGTTGGGTGGGGTTATAAGGTTTGTAGGTTTTGCATAGATCACCCTGTCTAATATAGCGTACGTTGAATTTTTAATAAATGAGTTATGACCCTTAGATTGGCTGTCAATAAAAAAAAGGTTGTATTTTGTCTTTAAATCTAAATAAGTCGTTCACTCGCCAATAATTTACAATCGCCTGATGAGATGCATTGATACGCATTGAAACACGATTGCAACTGTGTAAAAGTGAACATTGAAGTCAACACTCAGAGGCGACAGACTGTTTCATATTAAATGCACTCCTCATGTGTCCTGATGATTGCGTTTAGCATGAAACAGTCTGTCGCCTCTGAGTGTTGACTTCAATGTTTGCTTTATATTTACATACGCTCTATCTCTGATATAGAGGACTTTATCCCATAAATATATCAATCCTTAAAACTATATTTCTTTTATATATATATATATATATATATATATATATATATATAAAAGAGAGGAATTAGGTGATAGATATGAATGCAATAGGGAGGGGGCAAATAGATACTATGGAACTAAAATTTCTTGGTAGAATGATGGAGAAAGTGGCATGAAAAGTAGTGATATAGATAGTTGAATGTTTATCACAGAAGTAAATTTAATTTCTAAAGTGTTAAGGCCTTAAAATATGTTGTCTTTGAAATCTGAAATTGTTCATAGTCAGAACGATTCAATCCTAGAATAAACGCTGCCATTCAAAGCTATTAGAGAAAAATAAAGAAATAATAAATAAGAGAATTAAATGGATCACATTATGAGGAAGGAGGGCTAGAAAAATTTAATACCCACAGGGCGTATTCAGAGAAAGATGGATGGAATGAAACATCAAGCTGCTTAGCGAAGGAATTTGTTTGAATGGATGGCAGAGAAAGCCGAAGGATGGAAGAGAAAAATTCAAACGTTGCTTAGAGCTACAAGGGTCAGGAAGTTATGGAGAGCCATGATCAGCAACACGATGAATTAGATACGGCACATAAAATATAAATCTTTTTTTATTATTACAGCTTCACATGATGCGACAAATTAAAAAAAAAAAACAAAACAAAAAACAAAACAAAAAACATAAAATAGCGCTGATGAAAATACAACGAAAGTGAAAGTTACAATATTGTCCGGTACCTAGCGTAATATAAAACCCCCACTACCTTCAACATCTTCTTCTTCTTCTTCTTCTTCTTCTTCTTCTTCTATATACCGTGTTGCTTCAAGGCGTGGACGATTATAGGTCTCGACAACTTCCGGTTCTTCGTAGTTCTTAGTAAAGTTTGTCTTTTTCCGAGATGAGGTATTATGATTAATTGCATTATTTACATTATTCGGACTCTTATCCTCATCTTCATTCTTCTTGTCATATCCACAATTTTTCGGCCGTTGTACGCATCGGCCTTCTTCAGGTGATTGGAATTTCGAATCGAACCCTTTATTTCGACCACCGGGATAGATTGTTATAGTTTGAGAGTTGAGTTAAAGAGAAATAACTGAGACATCCGCAAGAGGCATGACACGTGGAAATAGAACAGCCTATCCCGGTGGACGAAATAAAGGGTGCGGTTCCAAATTCCAGATCATCTGAAGAAGGTCGGTGCGTACAACGGCCGAAACGTTGTGGATATGGCAATGATGATGAGGATAACAGTCTGAATAATTTAAATAATGCACTTTAAAATACTTTCAATAAAACTTAACCGCAAAGGTTGTTTTATTGTTATTTTGTTTTTTTTGTAATTTTTCTTCTTCTTTTATACTTCCTCTTATTGTCATGAAACAATAAATGAATTGGGGCGGAAGAGTACCTTATAGGTAAATCCCCGCCCCCACTTAAAGCCTCTGTATATATTTTCTTTAAATCTGATATTAAATATAGTTTATTGTTATTATTATTTTTGTGATGTTACCGAACACTCGGTTGACATTTTTGTAATGTCAAGGAAATACCCGTTGTCATTTTCATAATGCTCATTGTAGTAAAGACTTTGTAAGTGCAGATCTTACTATAGTACGCCGTTGAGCAATACTGGTGTCAGACGCCTTCGAATAGCACTCGCATAAAGAGAACTCGCTCGATAATACTCGCTCGAATAGTAACCACTGAATAGTGATCTGAATAGAGAAATAGTATGGTGAATAAAGTAGAGATATAGCGGTCTGTATAGTAATGGAGGATAGAATAGAAATAACGATCCGAATAGTAATAGAGGATAGACGAGAAATAGAGATCCGAATAGTAATAGAGGATAGACTAGAAATAGAGATCCGAATAGTAATAGAGGATAGACTAGAAATAAAGATCCGAATAGTAATAGAGGATAGACTAGAAATAGAGATCCGAATAGTAATAGCGGATAGAGTAGAAATAACGATCTATTTGATGTCACGCGACTTCCTACTTATGCGTTTCTCCTATGGTCACGTGATCACTTAATTCAATAATGGGATCACCTGTGTTTGCTCACTGGCGATCTATGTTCAAATTCAAGTGTCGGCAGCGACACTTTATTTCTATATAACAATTATTATTATTATTAAATTTATCCATTCCTTGTTCGGTCGAGCAGTTTACGTTGATAAAACGCTTGATAACGTTTCATGACCGCTTAAGCAGAGCGGAAGCAAAAACAGTCAACAAATCAACTGATTGTCAGTATTTGTCGCTTTATGCGAATTCAACATGGAGATCCTAATGGACGGAATCGTATTATCAGGCTGTTATTTATTCATTTACCTATCTTTCAAACATATATTACACGTAAACAATTTGGCTTAATGGCAATCTGAGTCGACGTCTGTGTGGTCGTTTTCAGTGCACGTATAATCGTCCGCATTTATTATTCTGTATATGAGAGTTGCTGTAAGGGATTCCATACATAAGTGCATTATAAACGACATCTATGAATTCTGGAAGTGGACACGTGTTAATGTAACTTACATCTACCTATACTGCTATAATTATGTATACATATATAGACGTATCTGTCTATATTTCTGAGATGAGGTATTATGTACATTATTTACATTATTCGGACTATTGGAGACAAATTGAAAGAATCAGTAATAAGGAGTACCAGAGAAAATCAATAATAACAACAATATGAGCTCTGGTAAAAACATGATATGATAGCAGCAAAAATTGCAATATGAGCACTGGTAAAAATGGTTGCTGAAGACATTAGAGTTATAATACACAGAAATTCATACACCGATGTCCTCAAGGACACATGGCACAATGGATAAAGGCGTTGGTTAGTTCAATATTAAGAGTGTGAGTTCAATACCCAGTTAAAGCAGTGGAGAACTTTCAGAGATAACAGGAGATAACTGATAACTGGTGTTCATTAAACATGGCACGTGGAACTAGAAGTGTACCCCAGTCGACGAAATAAAGGGTTCAGTTCGACATTCCAACCACCTGAAGATGGCCGAAATGTTGTAATAAATATGGCGACAAAGATGAGGACAATAGTCCGAATAATGTAAATAATGTTTTATATAGACGTGTAGTCGACTGGCTAGAATATTATTATTCCAGTTAAAAGCATCCGGATTCGAACATCACCATGGATAATCTCTCAAGGAAGTGACTTCTTGATAATGTCTAGGGAGGACAGGCTGTTAACTGTGGCACCGTTGGGAAGTTCCTGAAACCTTCTACAGGCTTAGTGAGTGAATGTGGGTCTATGCATACGACACCACCCTAAATTTGGATGACTAGAGCCTGATACCTCAAAAATCGAAGCGAGTAAGCTTTCATTGTCACCGAGAAAACCCTAAATTCTCAACAGTCACAATGAATTGTTTTTTTAAAGCTGGTTCACCCCAGGTAAGACAGAAAAGTCACTAAAACACAAGGGGTTACTGGGCGTTGAAGAATTAGAAAAGAAACATTACTAAGAAACTAGAAAAAGGAGGAAGTAATCAGGAGGGCAGAAAATAACGATTGACATTGCATTTAAATTTTTGAACATTAAAGTAAGAAGTTAGAAGAGAGTTCCACCGATGAGAAGTGCGAGAAAAGAAACTATTAGCATAGAACTTAGAGTTACATCTAACCAACTCAACTATAAATTGATGAGCCAGTCTAGTACTGCGTTTAAATTCAAAAAGTCTAGGTCCTATAGCAAAGAACTCATCCGAACAATTTCGATGAAAGTATTTATTCCACTGTCAGTGTTTCCTTGCTTTGAGCGTCTGTTGCGTCTCAGGTTCATCGTAGACATCAAAAGAAAATGGTATGTACGATCCATAGCTAAAGAGGCTAGAAAATGGTTCTTATACCACACCAGGAATTATCTGACTCCATCTGCCATGATCTATCAGACGCAAAACAGAGCTGTCATATCTGGCCCAATTCTCTCTTTCTACCCTAGGCAGAGTTCAAAAGCATCTACGCGGATTTGTGGGTGATGAATTATTTTCCACCCCTTCACGCAGGCACTATGAATTGTGCATCCGTCTACTCTATCGCTATTTCCATGTAAAATGTTCTGACTGGTTTCATTCCTTAGTTCCACCAGTTAAGTCCTTCACAACTCGAACCCGCCATGCCACGTACACAGGGTCGAATCACCATCATCCTCATCGTATTCCATTGGTACGAAGGAAATTTCATTGAGACAGCTTCAACTCGAGCGCCGCTGCTATGTGGAACCAGAGAGGTTGTTTCCCCCAACCGCTATAATCATAACCTCTAGAAGTCTAGGGTAATTATCTATCCTATATATCCTCATAATCTTCTATTCTTACGTAGATAAAACGATACGATTTAGTATTCAGTAACAATTTATCTCGAGTGGCTCTTGGGCCTTGTATTAGGTAAAAAAAATTGCATAAGATATGAAATAGTTTAGAAACCGTCAATGTTTACAATAGCACGGTCTGAGGTCAATGTTCTGGTCTTGTTAACCTGAACGCGCCAGATTATATTCTCACCCCCCATAAACTAACGCCTGTTCAGCGTAATTACCTTATAAACCACAGTTGGGTGCAAAAGAAAAAAAAAAAGACTTCCGCGAGCCGACTTTTGGAACAGGGGTTAGGCAGCTGTTGTAGCATACCTACGGACGATAATGGGTATGTCCCCATTGACATAAATACAGTAGTAAATACTGTATGTTGGTCGGCAGTTGGAGATTTGTCTCCAGCTGTGCTGGTTAAACTCTCTGCCTCTGGACAGAAAGGATCCCCGGACGAGGCTATGTCGAAGAGAAGAGTCTCGTCTAGGGAAACAGCTACCCGATCCCGTTTTATACGGGGTCCACCGGAATTTTTGGTTGAGCCTACGGGCCCAGATACCCCACCTTAAATTCGGCCTTGTAACCACATCTGACCGCGTGTGGCGGTTGGTAGATATCCTGAAGTTAGAGATTCGTCTCCAGCTGTGCGAGTTAAACTCTCTGTTTCTGGGCTGAGAGAATCCCCGGACGAGGCTATGTCGAAGGGCAGAGTCTCGTCTAGGGAAACAGCTACCCGATCCCGTTTTATACGAGATCTACTGGGAATTTGAGGTTTTAATATTGTCCTAATTTTCTTCTTTCTGTCGCCAAAATTAGTGCTCTAGTATTAATTTGGTACAAATATCCCGGGTTATATAAATGTGCTCTTGAAAGTCAAACTTCAAAGGATATAAAAAGGATGTTAAAATCAGATATTTTATAGGATTCGTTAGAATTAGTCATAACGATAGAAATATTAGTCTGAAGTTTCCAGTTTTTGAAAAATTTGAGCCAAAATTTCGAAATGACAGTGAAGTTTCCTCGACTCTTTTCGTTTCGTTTATACTCTCAAAACTGTTTACAGAAAAAAGATAATTTTACCTTTTGATGACAACAATAGACGAATATAAAACATACATGAGGCACCGCTGTCTTTTATGTTTGATCTAATGAGAAAAAGTAACGGTGAAAACACGGGGGAAGATGACAGTAGCTTATAGTATGATGGCCTAAATGAATAAGTGTTTCGGAACTGTTTAGCGGTGTTTAAATTAGAGATTTCAAGGAGAAAGACTCCTCGAGAAAACCTTACAAGTTGAAAACTAATCAGCTGAAAATTGTTGAAAGGTGAACAAGCAGAAAATAATATTGAAGGTCAATTAGTCCATTGGTTTGAATGGTGCAAAGGAAGTGAAAAGATAATAAGAAAATGGCGCTTTAAGATTTTTATGTTACTTTTATTGTTAAAGTTAAATAAATCATATTTGAATTGTCTGTCCACTGACATTATACCGCTAAATTGTTTGTATACTTGAAACACACACACACACACACAGATATATATATATATATATATATATATATATATATATATATATATATATATATATAATAATCCGTTGGTATATAATCGAAGTGAATCCTAATAATATAAAATATTAAAACTAATCCCCAAAAAGAGCTCAATGTGTTTACTATAACAGAGCATATAAGTTACATAAGAGAGAAATCTGAAATTACCCCATAAGAATAGCTATTTCAAACAAACGTTACTACCATGAACAAGAAGAAATATTTATTGATTTTGTTGAAAGACAACTTGCTATGATCAGAAGATTTGCAATCGGTAAGCACTGTTTCTTTTTTAGTGTCTTGTACTTGCTTTATCTTGCTATAGTTTTATAGTTGCTTTACATTTCTATAGTCTTATAGTTGCTTTACAATGGTATTGACTTTAGTTGATTTACCTTGATATTGTCTCATGGTTGCTTTACATTTCTATTGTCTTATAGTTTCTTCGCCTTGCTTTTCTCTTATAGTTTCTTTGCCTTATATATTTCTTGCATTATTTTGCTTTGTTCTGATTGTTTTTGTTATTGGTAATTTTGTCAGTTCCACTTAAAAGTGCCCACTTTTTCAAGAGAGGTGAACAGAGGATTTATTGACGAGTACGAGCCAACAGAAGGGCTAATGTGGTACAAATTTCAGGCAGCTTTCATCATGGCAAAGAAAGAAAAACTTCACAAAACACAACACACCAACTTTTGCTGCGTATAGGACTCTGTAGCTGCTGGCCAGTTAGAATGCCGACACAAACTGAAAGCATCATTAATGTACACGCGTACGTCGTAAATAGACATTGTCTCACTGAATGAAGCTTTATTCTGTATAAGGCAGTTTGTAAGGTACATGGACGTTGATGGGACGGGGAGGCACTGTAGGAAAATAACAAGCCAGTGGATTCAGTTTGGAAGTTCTCGTTCTATCAAGTTCTCGTTCTAACTATCAAGTTAACGTTCTTATCCATGGGGAAAGTATTTTGTCTCGCAGTACAGTCAACTCAGCATCACTAAAGATCGGCAAAAACTTCACGGCTGCAGTCTGTTACAATGGCAGTGACATCTTTCAGCCGGACATACCTGGTCACCTTGCACGGATTATACAGTATCAAGAAGGTGAAAGTTTATGATTATTGATTTGGCTATCATAGTTTCTCTTATGGGATGCATTGGTTCAATAGATTCACACCTCACCACAAGCCTGGTATCAAATCCTAGAGGAAAAATCAAAGGTTTTTTAGAGTTCATGCCTAATCAGGTAAAAGCTCTCTTCGGAGATAGGACCTGTAACAATTTTATGGGACTACACAATACACACAGATGGATCAATCAGATCTAATGGCCCAGACATTATTATTAGAGACAGCAAACAAAAAGGTGCCTCCTTATTGATATGGCAGTACCTACAGACTGCAATATATCTTTGAAGATATTTAAAAAAAAATATATAAATATGCAAGGACCTTGAAATCGAAATCTCAGAAATGTGGCACATGAAGGCATTAATAATTCCAGTTGTAGTTGGAGCACTCGGATTGATTGGAAAAGATTCCAATAGACTCATTGAAGGGTTTCCTGTGAGCCCATGCCTTAAAGAAATAAAAAAAAATATTCTCACGCGTACAGCCCACACCTTATAAAGGGCTTTATCTATGTAAAATATGTGTGTGTTTTTTTAATTGGTCAGTGGAAAATGTCATGGTGCCATATCTGACCTTAGGTCCGTGGGCGGGACCCGGAAAGAAATGAGTACACACCAGAAATCAAAGGAAATAAAATAGTAATAATAATAGTATTTTGAAAATATCAATTTTTCAAACCATTTTCATGATGCTTAAAGCCATCACATTCATCAGATGACACATTACTGTGAGCCTTTCCTCTCAACTAAATGTATGCGTGCTTGACATTAAGAGAAAACATATTTAAATTGAATGAATTAAATTTTTAATTACATTAAAAATAAACGTTTGTGATATATTTATTATTCCCCAACCCTCAGGGATAACGAAATCCGACTGTACATATATATCGGGGCGTTCGTAAAGTAATTAAATATTTCACCGCTATGAATTATGAGATAGAACCAAGGTCGAATAGTCTCAAACTGCATCTCGAATTAATTTACCATCTCTTCTATTCAGCAGTGTGTCGTTTATACTGAATTTCAGGGTTGAACTACATGGAGAATTATAGTTTTTAAAATCAACATATTGACTGTTGCTTGCAGTATGAATTCAGAAAGGACAGTACTTCTACAGTAGCATTTAAACCATTTATGCGGTCTATACGAAGACAATGAACGTTCATGAATGTTAACTGGTTTAAATGTTCTAAAATGGCGATTGGAACATCAAATGGAGTTTCATTTGCCTCAGATAAATAAAAAATGAATTTGGCACTCTCTGTGCATTGTCAGGTTCTATTAGTAGTAGTTGGATGACGTTATCTTTATATACATATATATATATATATATATATATATATATATATATATATATATATATATATAATAAATATAATGTCATCCACAGACTGACTGTTTCACTGTATCACAGCTCTTTAGTGGGGTTAGAAGTCCGGTTGTCTCTTGCTAGGATCGACTGAATTGGCGTTAGCCGGAGATTCTACCACTAAGCCGTCGGCGCACGGCAAAGGATGATGGTGAATTTTTTTTTAGCGTATTTATTTTTAGATAAACACACAGTGACCGACAGGACTCAATTCGCTTTTGCCGAAGAGTTTCGCTGTATCAGCCGTAATAGTCATTGTTTACAAACCCACACTTCCTCCCCCAGAGGAAACCGAAATTAATTAATATATATATATATATATATATATATATATATATATATATATGATAAAAATATAGTTTTAAAGTGTACTATATTTGTGGGTTAAAGTGCTCAATATCAGGGATAGAGTGTATGTAAATATAAAAGTCAACACTCATGCTTAAATACAATATTCAGGTTGGGTGTGTTGTTCTTTTTGGCTCGTCTGATTATATAAGCTGGTCAATAGTGCGGTATGGGTAGAAACTTCAACAATCATTTGAAACGTAAGTGTCAGAGAATATGAGAAACAAGTACAAGGTATTGCCTTGGAAAATGACTCACTCTCAAAGAAAACTTTTTCAGGGAGATTACTGAATTAAACTACGCAACAAAACAGAGGTTAGGCCCCAAGACTTTATGTGCCTTGTGTAACAATCTTCGAACATCTCCAGCAAACTGGAAAAAAAAACATGTAAAGAAAGGATTTGGGTTCCTCATGAGCTTTTGCTTGACAACCGAATATATTTTGCCAAAGGCAAGCACCGCATTTAAAGAGATATTTTAAAACATTAAATATATTAATGCTATGTCATGTTACCTTTCCTATACAACAGGGAATATTATAGAATTTTCTCCCAGACGAACAAGGGACTTGACGCAACAGTTCTAAAAAGAATGCTGAGAATGCCATAGGCAGAGCAAATGAGTAACGAGGAAATTCTAAGGAAAGTGAAAACAAAAATATATGGACAGAGCGTTTCTAAACGTAGACAATTTGGTCATAAAAATCAATACTGCATGATGATTAGTTACTACAGATTTGAATTTTACAGCATGAAACCCAGTCACTATGCAGTTTTGATTTCTCTGTTTATGTTGTATAGATCTATATCCGAATAAATTTCTATTTATTTATTAAATTGTTCATGAGAACGAGATCATTTGTACCTAATCATGCAGCCGTTAAGTCATTGGGCTGTTCAAAAAGTACATTTGGTTATTAAGTAGAAACTTTACTTAATAAACTGGGGGAACTTTTTGGTCAATCTAATATTACCTTTATCTTTTATAAATATCTGTAATACAAAATTTTGTTGGTGTGTTCCCACCTTACATCATTAAAACAAAGCAGTCGTACCCGACAGAATATAATCATTTTGCTATCAGTCTTTTATATATATTACTAACAATTTACATTTATGATATAAACGGTAATATCAAATTTGCATAACAATTTTTAAAAGTATATTTTAATACATATTTTATGAGTTATTTATTTTAATTAAAAATTTTGAAATTGCTATTTATAAGCAATGCTTTTGTCGTTAATTTAAAAAAAAAGATTTATTTTGTTTGTACGGAAGGAAATTATATCTGCCTTGTAAAAATTCAATGGTAATTTAGAAAACCTAATGCGTTCATAATAAGCATTGTCGTCGCTTGCGATTTCACATTACTGCAAATTAGCCAAAAGGAGCCTAAAATAAAATAGCAGAATTATCTAAATATTTCAAAATAATCTCTTTAATTTGATTATATTAAAGCTGTATTTGAGATCTGTCTATATTTCTGAGACGAAGTATTATGTACACTATTTACATTCTTCGGACTATTGTCCTCATCTTCATTGCCATGTTTGTCACAACGTTTCGGCCGTTGTACGCTCCGGCCTTCTTCAGGTAGTTGGAATGTCGAACTGAACCCTTTATTTCGCTCACCGGGTTAGACTGTTCTAGTTCCACGTGTCATATCTAATGGATGTCAGTTATCAGTTATCTCCTGTTAATTTCCCTCTCCAAGTTCTCCACCGCCTTAACCAGGTATTGAACTCTTTGGGTCCTGTCAGTGGATTTTAACTAATGCCTTTATCCACTGTGCCATGTGCCCTTGAGGACATCTGTATATGAATTTCTGGGTATTATAAACCTAATGTGTTCAGCAACTAACGTCTTCAGAAACGTTGTGATAAACATGGCGACAAAGATGAGGATAATAGTCTGAATAATGTAAATAGTGTACAAATTATTTAAACAAGGGAAAACGTTCACTTAATATTATTATTATTATTATTATTATTATTATTATTATTATTATATAAAAATTAGAAAGTTATTCAAAATTTTCTTTTATGGTCAGTTCTAAGTAGCTCGTTCTAGAGTATGAAATTCCAATGGACTAAACATAATGATAAAACACTTTAGAAAATAGACATCTTGCTGAGAATGTTATTATAACAGTAGTTTTAGTGAGGTAAGATAACTTTCATGACAACTTATTTTTTCTGTTTATAGGACGGGTATCTGTCTATTTATAATTATGCCACGCGTAAACAAGTAAGCCTTTGAAACTGTTTAACATTTTCATGAGCAATTTCACTGGAACTTGATACGTCAGATCAGTTGTTTTTGTTACAAACGATGTTGCGTATTTTAAAATGCCAAACACAAAACTGGCAAGACATGGAGTTCTTTATTAATGTCTTCAGAAATGTTCAACGAATTCTAAAAGAACCTTGTGGTTAAGAGCCTCGAGATAAAAACGATTTAATTCAGAGTCCTTTTGTTTGCATTATCAAGGTATTCATATTTTAGAGTGGGCAAGGCTAAATAAACTCCACAGAAAAGAAGACATTTGCAAAGCAAATAATATTATGTACATTTGTCTAAATATGGCGGAAAGCACACACAGAAAATTTTAAATAAAAGAATAAGAAATACAAATTACAATATTACGCAACAAAATTCTTACATAAGTACTAAACCAGGATTTTATATACATTCAAATACGGAACAAGAATATATATATATATATATATATATATATATATATATATATATATATATATATATATATATATATATATATATTAAATGAATCATTCATATATAAAAGTAGATTAGTAAAGTTAATGATATAAAATGGCGAAATCCTTTCGCAAACAAAATTTTAATTTTGTATGAATGATTCATTGTAATATAAACTGAACCGCACCACACACACACACACACACACAAAAACATATATATATATATATATATATATATATATAAGCATAGAAGTCAACACCTAGAAGAGAGTCTGTTTTCATGCTTGATGCAATCATCAGGCTACCTGACGATTGCATTTAGCATGAAACAGACTGTCGCTTCTAAGTGTTGACTTCTATGTTCACTTTTATATTTACACACGCTCTATCTCTGATATTAATCACTTTATCCCATAAATATAACACATCTTAAAGACTATATTTCTTCATATATATATATATATATGTATATGAAGAAATAGAGGCTCTAAGTGTTGACTTCTATGTTCACTTTTATATATATATATATATATATATATATATATATATATATATATATTTAAATACAGAATCAGAAATGATATATACATTTAAATATAGAACGAGGAACAAAAAATGGGAGAGAAATCTCCAAGTATAATATTGATAAAAGGATTCAGATTAAATATCCGAATAAAATAAGTAAATTGGATTTCTTGAAAACTAGTTGGTTGTTAAACTTTTTTTTCTTTTCTTGCCAATGTTTTGCACGGCTTCCTTTTTTGTCAAACTGTTACTGACTTATATAAGAATGGTAACCCCAAGATTCTATCTCTTCATACCCGCCATGTAATTCCTTCATTGGCTAGAAATTTAGGCCTTGGAGCAGAGCGCAGGGAGAAGAGAATTCATGCCATTTTCGGGCGCAAAGTGAGGATAAGAAATTTTATCCTGAATTCTAGTTCGGTTCGATAATTCAGTTTACAGTCCGAAGACACAATGTAATAGCTAAAGGTACCTTCCAAAATCTAAACAATGTATTAAGAAACAGGAAAATTTCATTAGAAAATAAGGAAAGACAGCTAAACTGCTACGTAATATCAACAAGATACATATACCTTAGAATCATAAAGAGACAGTTTGGATTTCTGGGACACATAATGAGGAAAGAGGGCTTGGAGAATTTGACGTCCACAGGACATATAGACAGCAGACATATCTCCGTCTGCTTATATCTCTTTGTCTCTGCTTCCTTCTGTCTGTCTGTCTGTCTGTCTGTCTCTTTCTATATATACATATATATATATAATGCATAAAAGGTGAATGGTCAAAGTTGAATCAAACCAGGAAACAGCAGTATAAAAAGTGCTCAATACACGCGTGAAAAATAAAATGAAAGTAAAAATAACATGTAGAGCTTTTAATTTTAAAATCAGGAGGTCAGTTGAATCCGCTAAGGTTTTAAGCTTACACTATCCTCAGGCGGTTTTTATAAATATATATATATATATATATATATATATATGAAGAGAAAATTTATTTTCAAATAACGATGTTGTCCTTTGATATTATGACAACGTTCGTAATATTTGTTGAAAACAGAAAGGTCAAAAAACGAAGATTGTTGTAAGCAAAAAATGTTTTTATTATTGCTGACAAAGGCATCGTAGGATTATTAGAGAATTCATAAAGAAAAATGAAAAACTGCAGTCGGCCACAAATATAATAATGCATTCTCCTTATTTATGTTACAAAAGAAATATTATTAAAATAATGTGACCAGACTATTGTCAGTATGTATGTGAATATAAGAAAGGTCATCGTTGATTTACCTATTTTCGTAAAGTCAAGTCAAGTCAAGTCTCAACTCGAGTAATATCAAAGCATAAATATGTATATGAAAGAGACGTAATGTCGCCTTTCAGTGTTGACGTTCACTTTTATATTTATATTTACATAGGCTCTATCTCTGATAGTAATTTTCCAAGCGCAGCTTAGATGTGGCACAAGGCCGAAATTATGGAGCACCCAGTGAGGATCGAACTCACTACTCAGTCGTAATTGTTCTAGCGAGAGAAGCTTGCTAACCATTACACCGCCTCAGGGTGCCCAACGCTCTATCTCTGATATTGAGCACTTTATCCCATAAATATAGCACACCTTAAAACTATATTTCTACATATATATATATATATATATATATATATATATATATATATATATATATATATATATATATTGACGAGGTAGTGTTGTACTGTAAATGAACTTGCGATCAAGGCACTCTCTAGACATTTTTGTCGAAGTGAATTGTTTTCTCATTTGATAACAGTTGCATTTTATGTCAAACTGCGGTCAGTCTTGTTACAGTGGGCAGCCAAAGCTTTTGACATATTGTCTTGTAAAATATCTCTTTTGTGTTTATATAATCTTTTATTAGATCCCTTGAGGTTTCGCCTATGTATTTTTTGTGACAGTTATTACAGGCGATCGAATAAATTTCTCCTTCAAATTTTAGCTCTTACAACATTTCACCATTCCTGGCAGAACTTCTATTATCACAGTGTGGGATATCTAATAACAAAAGTAATAGAAACAAAAAAAAAATAGTCCAAATCGGCGGTATAAATCGATATATATATATATATATATATATATATATATATATATATATATATATATATATATATATATGTGTGTGTGTGTGTGTGTGTGTGTGTTTGTGTGTATGTGTGTATGTGTGTGTGTGCCAGTGTGCGTGTCTATGTATGTAAAGTACCGAGAAAAAGATTTAGGTCATTTATTATAAATTTTAAGTTATTCTGAATTTGTAATCTTATCGGTGGATGTTTTTATTTATGATCTCTACAGTTAAAACTTTGGCCATATTAGTCATTTTTAGACACTATTTACATTATTCGGACTATTCTCCTCATCTTTGTCGCCATATTTATTACAACTTGTCGGCCGTTGTATGGAATGTCGAACAGAACCCTTTATTTTGCTCGCTAGCGTAGACTGTTCTAGTTCCACGTGCCATGTCATCAGTTACCGCCTGTTAATTCCCCTCTCCAAGTTTTCTACTGCACTCTTTGGGTCCTGTCACTCGATCAAACTACCGCCTTGATTCACTGTGCCATGTGTCCTTGAGGACATCTGTGTATGAATTTCTGGGTATTATAAACCTTATGCCTTCAGCAAACATTTTTACCTCATGTTACAATTTTTGCTGTTGTCATTGCATACTTTTTTTGCCAGAGCGCATATTGCAATTTTCGTTGTTATTATCGCTTTTCTCTGGCACTCCTTATTACTGGTTCCCATATTGCATTCATTTCTATGCTTGGTCGGCTCAGGAGACTTTTGTGGCTTACCATATGTGCTGATTCCTTCAGTTTACGAATTTTCCAATGATGTTCTTTATCTATACCTGATCCCACAGAGAGCGATGATCTCCCTTTTCTCTCCATATGTGGTCAGCCACTTCCCTTCGTGTTACAGCTTTATGCTGTTCTTGAAGCCTTACCTCATTTTTTGACTTAATTATCATATTTTTAGCAAGGCTTCTCAATGAGCAGAGAAATTCTAATTTTATTTGTTAGTACTAATACGCTCCCTCTTCATGTTGAGCATCTTACAGAAATGCTTGCATTAAAGGCGTTATCCGCCATTTTTTGTGAAACAATTATTTTTATATATATATAAGCAACTTGTCAGCTGTCAATATACCACATAACACCCTTGAGAGCTTAACCTTGGAGCGGGTAGACTGGAGATCTGCGTGTTTTAGTAGACTCAGTAGTTTTCAATCTACTTGTCTGAATTCAAGAAGCGATAGCAAGATCTAAAAGGACAGTCAATCTAACAGTGAACTCATTTCATAGTTCTCACATATGTGGCCTCCTTTAGCGGATCTTAAATGCCATTTAAGATTATCGCACAAAATTTCATAACTGAATCAATAAGCTGTCAGATCCTCATACGTCGAAACCGATGAGAGAGTCCATTATTATTATTGTCATTATATATATATATATATATATATATATATATATATTTATTTAAAAATGTGATTCCGAAACGCTACATAAGGAGTCTCATGTTTCAAAACAAGAGCATGAGACAAAACAAGAAACATGAGACTTCTTATGTAGCGTTTTGGAATCATATTTTTAAATAAATAATTATATTTATGCTCTACTTTTGTATCGAGCACTATTTTTTAAAAATAATAACTAAAATACTA
>CAHIKZ030004391.1:6705000-6732500 GCA_903632075.3 Acanthosepion pharaonis | reverse complement strand
TAAGATTGGACGCATATTTATGACAAGACTGAAGTTAGTAAAAACATTTTGAAAAGTAGAGACGTTACTTCTACTGATTATTATAATGATAATCGTATTTGAAATAGAAGCCCCATTTTTTTTCAAATACGAGTATCCCTTATAATAACATTTGAAGTAATAATAGCCAGACTTGAAAGTTGATAGAGAAAGGGTGACTGAGCAATGGGAATAACCGCATGTTTATTATTCTAGAAGGTGTGTGTAAAAATTCAGGTATAAATATATTTCTGTAAAAAGATGATATAAATAAAGAATAAAAGATAACGTTACATCATCAAATAAAATAATGTATATAATTACATCAATAAATAAAAAATGTATGTAAATATATATAAGCAAATAAGAAAACGACAATAAGAACATTAATCATTTTCATTTTTAGGCATTAAATTACATCACTCAGTATTCTTCATAATTTAGCTTGAGTTTCATATTTTTGAGCATCCTTAACAGATCGGGACATTTATCAGAGAGATGGAAATTTAAATTTTTATTATTACATTATTTCAAAATGTTAACACATCAGCAGATCAACAACTGAGAACAAATAGTTATTAATTAATAAAAATTAGTAATTAATCTATAATATCATCCCTACAACTACATGTACAAGAATGTTGTTTATGATAAAAGTTTAAAAAAAATAACCATAAATACGTAAATTGCCTATATTGTCGAAAATTCCTTTTTCCACAATATAGCTATTTGTGCTATGTTATAAGGCTTATTACTTCATAATAACACTGAATATTTTTTTTAAAACATTAAAGTATATTTAATCACAACTCCCTAATAGATGTTGCGATCTGTAAATTTAAGAATTTTGAAAACCTAACGATATTTTTATTTCTATTTAGAAACACATGTTACAAAATAAAAATAAAAAAACATTTGCCTTGATAAGGTCCATCAGAGCGTTCCCTGATGGACCTTATCAAGGCAAATGTGTTGGCAAAGAAAAGTTTTCCTTTTCTCTTAAGTCACACACACACATACACACACATACGCACACATACGCACACACACATACACAAAGTGTGTGTTTGTTGTGTGTATGGTTGTGGATTTTAAATTAAGCCCAGTTCAAGATATAGCCAAGTTTAGACGATAGCGATTTGAAATTTATCCCACCTCAAAACCACAAAAAAAAAGAGAAAGAAAAAACAAATTACTAAGTCTTAAGTTTTGACGAATGATTAGTGATTCCCCATCAGCCATAGAAAAAAAACGCAAAATATACAACGAATATTTTTCGTATCCATTTTTTGTATATATATATATATATATATATATATATATATATATATATATATATATATATATATTACTTCCGTATGGAGCACTGTTTTAAAATAAAAACAAAAATACTAAAGAACTCCGGATTATTTACCTAACGTGTTCTTTCCTTTTCTTTTTCTACATATCTGCACACACACACACACACACACACACACACACACACACACACACATATATATATATATATAAAACAATATTTATATATATATATATATATATATATATATATATATATATATATATATATATATTTTATTATTTTATATTTATACTTTTTTTTATAATAATAAAATAATTGTCGGACTTTGTCCATTTCACACAAATGGACAAAGTCCGACAATTATTTTATTATTATATAAAAGAACGTATAAATATATATATATATATATATATATATATATATATATATATATATATATATATATATATATATATATATATATATATATATATTAAATTCGTTTTTATGCATGTTTCATTAAAAATTACGGTTAAGGAATATATACAGAGTTTCATTACAAGTTTTCATTTTGAAAAGTTTTCTTTTCTTCATACACCCCATCCTCAAGAAAGAAATCTTGTAAAAAATTATTCCGTCATTTTTAATGAAAAATGCCCACAAGAATTATTGCTGCCTCTATCTATCTATCTATCTATCTATCTATCTATCTATCTATCTATCTATCTATCTATCTATCTATCTATCTATTGGAGTGTGTTCATTATCTATCTATCTATCTATCTATCTATCTATCTATCTATCTATACATGTGGGTGTCTCTGCGTGTGAATGTCTTCTGAGCGAGTGTTTTATTAAGGTGCAAGAAGAAAAGGTCTTACCTTAACAATCGGACCTTCGTCGTCACTATCCTATGTGGCAGAATTTTACCAAGACGTGGCCTAATATCATGTTAACAGCTCAGCTCTTTCCCGTGTGTCTTCTTACCTCTAGATATGTTCTGCGACCTTTCTTTGGCACGCTTGTTTCTATGGAAACGGTTGTATTTAGAGGGAATACCAGGATGGTGACTGGTAAATCGACCGAAAGAAAGCGAGACGTCGGGATAGGAACAGATAAAAAGAGAAAAACAGACCCAGGAGCGTGTTTAAAGAATAAAGAGGAAGAAAGAAAAACCCAAAGAGAGAGAGAGAGAGAGAGGGAGTGAGAGATAGAAAGAGAAAGAAAGACACTTTGGGTTAGGTTTACGATCTGCGGGGAGATACTGCTCTCTGCTCGTCATCATTTTATTCAGCATTCCCCCACCCCTGATTCATGTAGATCATTCCCCAACCTCACTTCCGGGGTTCCACCCTTTGCTTTCGCACCATCGCCAGATGGCGCTAGCTTAAATTTCTCGAACGTAAACACAAACCAGGTTTTGCACCTCTGTGTATATGCGCGCGCACGATGTTAACAGACGATAAACGATAGAAGTAGCAGGTTTAGTCCAGATGTTGCTTCATGGTGATGACGGCGATGGTGTTGATTGACGTTAGTAGAAAGCGAATGACGACAGAGATGCGGAGAAAAAAAAAAACAGAAAAAAAAACAAAAACAAAAAAAACAAAAACAAAAAAAAAAACAAAAACAAAAAAGGGCCGAGAAAAGACAAAAAAGAAAAAGAAAAAAGAGAATGAATGTCGTAATTTGAAATCTATCAATTGAAAAGGTCGAAGGTTAAAGCTGCAACAAAAATATCTATCTATCTATCTATCTATTTCTATTCTAATCTGTTAGTATCTATCTGTTTTTTAATCTATGTATATATCTATTAGTTTGTTAGCGTTTATCTATATTTTAGTCTGTTAGCATCTATCTATCTATCTATCTATCTATCTATCTATCTATCTATCTCGTGTCTTATCCTATATATCTACCATCTAGTGTTTTATCCTTCTTATCTATCTATCTATCTATCTATCTATCTATCTATCTATCTATCTATCTATCTATCTATCTAAGTCTGTTAGTATCTATCTATCAATCTATGATCTAATTTGACAGAACGATTTCTCAATTAATAACAGTCAACTTACTCTCAGTACAGTACGTATCACCAAACCTAAAGCGTATGTTTGAATCACAAGCAAAAAACGCACCCCACCCCAGCCAGCAATCTGCGCCCTGCATGTCAGCGTGCTCGTAACCAAAATCCAACAAAGGGAATACTGGATTTCTCGCAACGTTCTTCATCTCCTCTCAATCAGTGACATTCTACTTGTGACAAAGACGTGCACATATTGCAACATACATCTCCACCCCCCACTTTATTCATATGTTATTTCAATCCATGACTTGTCCTGCTACTTCCACAGAATCAACTCTCAATTGAGCCATATTTCAATTTTGAGAAAAAAGTTCGTTAACGTTTTCTTAAGAACCAGTATTATGTTGAATAGGCTCCTGCATAGATACTTTCTCGAACGCTGCAATGTATCCAGATGTTGCTTCATGGTGATGACGACGATGGTGTTGATAGACGTTAGTAGAAAGCGAATGACGACAGAGATACGGAGAAAGAAACAGAAAAACGAAAACTTATTCTTCAAACCAAGGCTGTCGTAACTATCTCCCTTCCCCATAAGGTTTTTTTTTATTACCTATAACTATTAACATCAACTCTGTAGCTTGAGAGGCGATCGAGCTTTCTATTAGATCAGCTTTAGTATTAAAAATATCTGTTTGGTAAGTCCATCATTTCTCCAACGAGGATAAAAGTAGAACTCGGTTGATAATTTCATTTTTCACAGAGGAAACGTCAAAAGCCTTTCGTTACTCAATCGCTATTTCTGTGGCAAGTGTTGTGACGAGCTACATTCGTTAGTTTCACTATTTCTGACTTTCACAGTTAATTCCCGCCATACCACATACACAGGAACGATTCATCCAACTTTCCTTCTTATTCCATGAAAAAGAAGCAACTTCCATTCGGATAGCTTCTTCCCTAAAACTTCTAGCAGACTTCCAAGAGGATGTCTTCTCCATCTTAAACAATCTTAAACTCTTCAAATCTAGGGTTAATCGTTATCTATCCTACATAACATCATAAATTGCATTTATTACCTCCTCCTCTTCTGCTCATACAGAAACCTCATCCGATAACCCTCTACCTTAAGTGGCTTTTGGGCCTTATATTGGGCGAAAAATTGCTGAAGAATAAAAGATTTTGGTAACTGTATATATTTCTAAGACGAGGTATTATGTACACTATTTACATTATTCGGACTATTGTCCTCATCTTTGTCGCCATATTTATTACAACGTTTTGGCCGTTGTATGCTCCGGCCTTCTTCAGGTGGATGGAATATCGAACCTAACCCTTTATTTAGCTCACTGGAGTAGACTGTTCTAGTTCCACATGCCATGTTTAATGGATGTCAGTTATCAGTTATCTCCTGTTAATTTCCCTCTGAAAGTTCTCCACTGCCTTAAACGGGTATTGAACTCACACTTTTGGGGTCCTGTCACTTGATCTAACCAACGCCTTCATTCACTGTGCCTTGTGTCCTTGAGGACATCTGTGTATGAATTTCTGGGTATTATAAACCTAATATCTCAGTAAACATTTTTTACCAGTGCTCATATAGCAAATCTTGCTGTTGTCATTGCATGTTTTTTTTTACCAGAGCTCATATTGCAATTTTTATTGTTATCATCGCTTTTCTCTGGCACTTCTTATTACTGGTTCACATATTGTATTCATTTCTATGCTTGGTCGGCTCAGGAGATTTTTGTGGCCCAGCATATGTGCTGATTCCTTAAGTTTACGAATTTTCCAATGATGTTCTTTGTCTATGATCTCAACCTGATCTTACAGAGGGCGGTGATCTCCCTTTTCTCTCCACGTCTCTACACACAGTCTTTACTCATGTTCTCCTCTATGGGGGTTCTTACTCGGGAGAGATATCTGCGAAGTGTCGTCCAGCTTTTGAAGGTTGTCCTGATGTTATATGGACCGCAGATCCTTTGTATTTTCTCTGATAACCCCTTCACAGACTTTTTTTCTGAGTGTTGTTTGGTAATTAAGGAATTTTTCGTTAGTCCATTCGTATGCTGGAACACCAAATATTGGACCAATAAAGGAATGCTCTACCGGAATTAAAAGTCGATTCCTGTTTCCAGTTGATTAGGGATAAATTCTCAGTTTTAGACTAAGATTTAAAGTTTTATATAGGAATAAAGCAACGCTGTCGACACTTGAGTTTGAACATAGGTCGCCAGTGAGCAAACACAGGCGATCCCATTATTGAATCACGTTACATAGAGGAAACGCTTATATTGGAAGTCGCTTGACGTCTAATTGATCTGTATTTTCAGTCTATCCTCTATTACTAATCGGATCACTATTTCTAATCTATCCTTTATTACTAGACGGATCGCTGTTCTCTACTCTATTCACTATACTATTTCTCTATTTGGATCACTATACGGATTACTATCCGAGCTTGTATTATCGAGCAAGCACTTTTCGTGCGAGTGTTATTCGAAGGCGTCTGACACTAGCATTGCTGAACGATGTTACTATAGTTGTATCTGCGATTACAAAGTCTCTACTACAACGAGCATTACAAAAGTGACAATGAGTATTCTTTGGCTTTACAAAAGTGGCAACGAGTGTTCGTTGACATCACAAAATAAAGGATGTGTTTATTCGACTTCCTACAAATATTTTTCCTTTTAGGCTTTTGAAAGAAACTCTTATTTTAAAACAAATTATTTCTTCTTTTAGAATGAACTTCTGCTTTTTAAAAAGTAACCTTTCTTTTGTAAATCAATATCTTTCTTCATTCCTATTGCGACTACGTCTTGTATCTAAGTATTTTTTAAAAAGGTTTCTCGAGTATAATTCAACATAATCTGATTTGTTTTTGATGTTACCACTTGTTTTCTTGGCTTTCATCGGGGCACATTCATCATTGTATATTCTCATTCATCATCGTATGGTGTAACCAATTTTGCCACGAACAACAAATACACTAATGAGCCAAAATGTTATGACCGTGCTACAAGAAAGGCAACCAATGTCTTATAACAACTGCTGATGTCAGGTTCTAAAGTAGCTTAGTAAGCAAGCCGGAATCTACAACCTCCTTTTGATGTGTTGAATGCCACATACCAGAATAAACATTTGAATAACTTTTATATAAACCATATTATTATGGTCATAAGATTGGGTCATAATATTTCCGAAGGGGTACTCTATTGATAAAATAAATGTTAATTTACTGCCAAAGGACACCAGACACTCTCTTTCACTACCCATAAAATAAGCATCCATATATAAGACAAACGCATAATTTACATTTATCAATATTATTAACATTTTTTTCAATTCAACAAATTGAATGATAAATGTTACTTCCCATACGTAAACGTCACAAAAATAGAGTTGGTCGTTTTACATTCGTAATTCTTCTGAATTCAAAACCACTAGAGAAAATGAACAATGAGTATCGTGAAATTTGTTGTTTCAATCAGTGGAATCATTAAAAGACTGGAAGCTACAAATGAAAGCTTTGGGTTACAACGGAATGGAAACGTATTGTTCATTATAGTGGCACTTTTTTTTAAATAGACGTGCTCAAAAGAATTGAAAACTGATTCGAAATACCATTCGATCACAGCAAAAAAACTCTGTGATATATTCTTCGTAGCTCTCTGCAAAATACGAACGTAGCAACTATAGACATTATTATCTTTAATGAAATCTACTATTCGTTCCAGATATGGAATTTACAATTAGTAATCTCTCTCAGAGCTATAAGCTAAAATAAGACAGAAGAATCTATGAATGGAACAAATTCCTAACAAATTTGGAATATTCTATCGCTGAATAGAATATTCATTTTTCAATTATAAACATTCCCTTGTAACCAGATATAAGGTAATTTTTTTTTCAAATCAGGAATGTATTTGTTTGCTGTAAATCTCCCCAGTCCTATATTTTGCAAAGTGTTAGGAAAATTTGAGAAGTGTTCTTAAGTTAAACATTCATACGATGTTTACAAATTTAAGGAAAGTTCCGAAGCAATGACAATGCGTTCTACATGAACACCAACATTAGTCAATGCTTAAAGAAATCTCTCTTCTTGTTCAACACAAAAATAAATCCCTTTAATCTAAATTTACACTTCCAAGCAAATTTTATTCTTATTTCTAATTTATATTCATTACAATAACATGTTTTCTTGCATAGGCTTTGAGCATTGGTCCGTAAATATAACTAAGTATGCATTCAAATTGCACTACAAAATCATCTACTGCAAAGGTAGAGTTGTTTCCCTTGATAGAAGCCAGATGTTTTTACTTCAGAAATTTATTGAAAAAAAAAGTTTGAACAAAGTAACTATAAACAATTTTTTTAGCTATCTTCTGCTAGCCACAGTGATGGAGAAAGCATTACCCGAACCATCACCAGTGAGACACGCTGCAAGAGCCATTCCGTTTTGCGAGGCTCGTCCCTTAATCGAGACACAATCGCGTCAATCCTCCGAAGGAACGCCATTGAACGAAAGCCAATAACCCCAGAAGTCTCCACTGCCACAGGAGTAAAAAAAAATATATCAGCAAGAGAAGAATATTTAACTATTTATTTTTATATCTCTGCGTCCCGGGCGACGGAGCCCGGTTCAACCGGCTCACAAAAATATTTTGAATTCACTTGAGATAAAAAATGGATTTATTTTAATAAAAAGCCAAAACAACAACATAGAAATGTGGCTGTATTTATTGATTGATTCGTTTTTACGAATAATCAACCCTTTGCAGGTAATTTAAAGCAAGGAAATATTTTTAGAAGTAAGAATTTCTTTTTAGATAATAATGGTTTATTGATACAAGTCTTACTAATTAGAGATGGGTTCGACCTTTCTCAAGGGTAGCTGCGTATAAGCGAATATAACCAAATCTAATAGGAATTGGAACTCAGTTCTCCGATTAACAATTCCTCGCCGTGATCCATTACACCACTCGCATATCCAAGTTTATTCCCAAGATATCACTCATCTAGTTACTGACCAGGCACGACGTTGTTTAACTTCGGTGACCATACGGGAATCGGTATTTAAACATGATGTAACCATAAGCCGGCTACATTCAGTACGTCGTTCAACATAGAATCCTTTTTTTAATCATTTCACCTAAAGCAGTCGTGCCACTAGTACGCAGAGGTTTACAGAAAGTAAAAGAGAAGACTGAGAATAGGGAGGATTGAGGAAATGACAAAAAATGAACGGATTTCAAAAAGACAGAAGATGACAATTGATATTGCTTTTAACCTTCTGAAGATTGCAGTTATCGTGTAAACAATGAAACGGAAGGGAGTTCCACAGGCAGGAAGTGCTAGAAAAGAAACTGTTGGAGTAGAAGTTTAGCTACGTCACAGCGGTGAGAACGTGACTGATGTCGAAATGCCTGGTCAGGATCTATCCTTCACTGGATTTTGTCAAGAATTTCAAGATGCACAGTAGGAGTACCAGACCAGATATGGCTACAGTATTCAAATCACGGACGAAGGTTAGATTTGTAAATGTGCAAGATGGATTCAGACGAGAAAAAATTTCTGGTACGACAAAATTACTCAACTTTCCTTGCAGTAGATGCAGCTTTTGATTCGATGTAGTCGCTCCAATTTATGTCAGTGAAAAACGTCAGGCCAAGAAGACGTAGTATGTACCTCTCTTGGAATCTAGTGTCAGCCATATTTGTGGGAGGAAGCCAGGATTCTCTGTGGTGCTTAAATGAAAACAGTTTTATTTTGGAGACGTTAAAAGTTACAAGCCATTTCTTGTCCCGGTTAACTACTGATTTGAAGTCCATTTCAAGAGCAGCTGCCATTATCAATCAGATATGACGGATTTACTCTTGAGAAAGAATTAATGGTAGTCATCTGCATAAATACCTAGTTGGGTAATGACGACATCGGGGGGTGGGAAACAGCGTTGGCCTCAGGGTAGAGACTTGGGTGATCCTGTTTTCGTTTGAAAGGATCTTAAAGCGAGCCCGTTCAAAACGACCTTCGTTTCAAGAATTGATAGGAACGATTGGATTAAATTTAGTGTTCGTCCTGTTACAATGTGGGCACCTCGGCGTGGTGTAATGGTTAGCAAGCTTGTCTCGCTAAATCAGTTACAACTGAAAAGTGATTTCGATCCTCACTAGGGGCCCCATGCTTTCGGCCTTGCGGTACATTTAAGCTACGCTTAAAATATAACTATACTAGTAAATGTTCTCTATGTTTGATAAGATACAAAATGAATGTGTTTTAAGAACTGCTGTATCTTTGACATACTGTTATTACAGGACACTACTGTGAGCAATTGTCTCGATTTAATGACGCACTGGAAGAGTAAATACTTTTTTAATGAGCAAAGAAATCAACTGTTCATTTTTTTGAATGACACTGACTGTCTTTATGTTGTAAATGCGAAGTTCTTTCATATGTGGTATATTTCGCAGGCTTGTAATCTCCAGACGATTCTTATTTGTTAAGAGGTTAGAAGGAGATGAAACTAACGGAAAATTTCTCGTAGAAATTCATCCAAAAGTGGAATTCTAACTTTGTAATAAAATGCGTAGTAGGATTAATGGAAACTACAGAACGGTTTCCTTAAGATGCTGGAAATCTTTCGTGAGTGTCAGGAAGTAATAAAACCGAAGACATGAACTGAGAATTGGAGATGTCAACCCAACACAAGTAGAGAAGTTTAAATATCTGAGAAGTGTTTGGAAAAAGGATGGAAAATGTGACATTGAAATCCGAACGCGCTTTGGAACTGCAAAGTTGCTTTCCAGAATCTAAGCAAAAGAAAATGTTGTTAGAAACAAACAAACAAATAAATTAATAAATAAAAGAGAACTGGTATGTAATATTATTTCTCTTAGATCAGGGGTCGGCAACCTTTTCGAGTGAGAGGCCCAGAAAGCTATGCTTTTTCTTGGAGGAGAGCCATGATATCAAATTTACTATATAAATTGTTTCGAATCCTGACCACTAAGCCCAGAAGACTGCCTTGGAGATTTAAAGAAAAAAAAAATGAAGTTAATTTTATATTATTTAAACAACATTCCTTATTTCACTGCTGGTGTAACAGATAACAACTAACACAGCAAAGCAAAAAAAAAAAAAATAAAATTAAATTAAAAAAATGGAAATTCCTTACTAAAAATGAAATACAGTTAAAATGGCAAATTATTTAATGAGACACTTGTTTCCTTATAGTTCGATAACTTCTCTACACCAGGTGAAACATTTGTCGGCAACGGGTGCAAAACATCATCCAGGTGAAAATCACCAATCTTTATTCGAAAAACGATTTTATATATTTCATTTTCGAAAAAGTTGTTCACACGCATATATACTTCCAAATAATGACACCATTCAATAGCCTTTGGATTTATTGAAGGGAAAATATTCTACAGGGAAAAAGTAATCTGAAATCGACAGCGCGTCATAGAGTCTGAAGATTTAAAACAGTTTAAAAAGTGAAATGAAGGAATTTCTACTATAAGTATTCCGATGAGAGACGCAAATTTCTTACTGATTAATAATATTTATTAAAATAATATATCTCTTCAGGACGTAGGCAATCATAGTTCTCTAAAGATTTCTTTTCTTTATATGATAAACTACCGGATATCAGTGTGAGAGGTGGAATCATCCAGCTAAATTCTGTTACGTTTCTTTTCACGCAAATTCTCTTTGGAAGGCCATAAATCCTCCACTGCGTCCCCCACTTATAGGTTAAATAGTAGATTCGATTGGGTTCGCTAACTTTTAGCGATAACCAATTTACGAGAAGAAAATTGAGGAGAAAGCAACGGAAACAATGCCACTGTTTTTCCAAGAGGGCATGGCAATTCACAGGTAATAAAAAAGGAAACAGTGGAGAGATATAAACGCCTACATTCTGAAGTGGCGTGATATTTTTAGAAATTTATCTGTAAATTGCCATGAATTCTTGGAAAAGATAAGGGCTTTCCGTTTGAAATTCAGAGTACTTTTAAACTACTAATCAAAGCTAAAAAGCCTTGGTCTACCCTATTACTTAACCCTGAATGACATGAGGACAGACAGATTCATACCTTTCCCAAAAGTATTAGTGCGAAAACAAATGCAAAAGATGAAAACTGAAATTGAACTCTGCTCGCTGATTCTTTCATGTCACTAATTTCTACGCTACCCACACATCAATATAATATTAATATTTATAAATTCCAGCCTCGTACGACATAAGACCGGACGTACGGAGAACAAATTAGGACTCAATTGTAATAATGGTCTGACATATTAGCTTTCTAAATCTCTTTAAACCCCTATGTGTGGACTTGATATTTACTGGCTTAGGACTTATAGGGCATAAAGACAAAACAGTAGAATACACAATAATGATTCAATTCCCTTAAATGCTGGTACTTCTAAACATGGTAGTAAACGAAAGAAAGTAGAAAGGACTAACGATAAAGGAAAGAAAGAAGAAAGGACTAACGATAATATGTAAGAAGACTGAATACCAAAATGCGAGCTATAAATTGCGAATTTAACTCTTTGGAAAGAGATATGACAAGTGATGGAAAATTTGATGCAGAAAACCGAATTTCATTGAAATAGGGAAATATGCGTTACAAAAGCTAAACATAGTATTAAGAAAAACGAAAATGTTGTTGAAACCAAAGAGTACTAAATTGTTATTTAGTATCAGTACTGCTATAAGGCCGTGAATGTTGAAGATGAAGAGGAGACTTGAGGCAAAAGACATGTGGTTCTACAGAAGGATACTGGGAATAACATGGACGGAACATGTGAGCAACGAAGAAATTTTAAGGAAAATGGGAACGAAAAAGATAGATGTGCTTCGGATATGAAAGGCACAGTTGTAATTTTGATGATGCACAATGAGAACAGAGGTTTTGCCGTTGTACGCTCCGACCTCCTTCAGCTGATTGGAATTTCCAAGCGAACTCTTTATTTCCTCCACGAGGAAGATTGTTCTAGTTCCACGTGCCATGACTCTTCCGGATCTCAGTTATTTCTCTTTAACTTAACGAAATAAAGGGAAGAAGTCCGGGACGTACAACGGCCGAAGCGTTTTGAATATAGCAATGAAGATGAGGATAACAGACCGAATAATGTAAATAATGCAAGTAATTATAATACTTCATCTCAGAGATATAGACAGATACATAGAGAGACATAGACATAAAGGCCGGAGCGTACAACGGCCGAAACGTTGTGAATATGGCAATGAAGATGAGGATAATAGTCCGAATAATGTAAATAATGCAAGTAATCATAATACTTCATCTTAGAGATATAGACAGATACTGAGAAAATTGTTTGATTGTGCTAAATTGGGGGTTTCGTAGTTTCATCCCAAGACCTTTTACAGGTGCCTGTGAGAAAATATAGAATAATTGTTGTGCTCAAAAATCATTTATCAAATAGAAGCTTCAGTTTTAATCTGCGGAACAAGTCTTCATAAAATACGACTTCAAATCCTCATAAACAAAATTCATTTTTCCTCAAAAAATAAAACGTTTTTTTCAAATGTACGTATTTCTGGATTTAATGATAATTCATTGTTCTTTTTTGACAAATACAAAAAATCTGGAGGTGGAAAATTCAACAAGGGAGATAAATGAGAGAATGATTATCAAAACTGACAAGGCGAAATACATTCACTATTTCTATTTGTCTTCCTGGCGTCAAATTCCACAGGAACCTTTCACGGGCGCCATCTTTGATTTCCTTTTTTTCTAACTGTAGTAATGACTTAATACCATTTGACACACAGATATCCATGCGTCTCAAAATTTTATGCGCCAATGAAATTTAACCTTCAAGGCGAAAATAATTTCTCTTTTCTCCTTTCTTTTTACTCTCGTGTGGGTTTGAATTTACAGTGTGACCAAGATTTAATGTCATTGGCAAAGTTTTTTCTCTGCTGGTCGTATAGGGCTGTTTCCTAGGTTACCAAATTTACCTCTTCTATTTTAACTACTTCTTTATATCATTAAGATACTTTTTAAAAACAAACGGCGTCTTTTCAAAATTTATGGTTAGACATCTGAATTAAGATGCCAGATAAGGTTGACTATCTAAGTTTCTTTTTTTAATGTCTTTTATTAACATTTCAATTATTTTTAATTTTTTTAAATAATGGAAACCCAATAAAAAAACAATAAAATGCTTAAAGTCTGTTTGAAATTCTGAGGCGAAAACTTTATTTCCCGAATTACTACAATAGAATCCAAATCATCATTTTATCTTCTTAAAGATGGCCGAATTTATTATCAGACAAACGTCGGTGTAAAATGCAACAACAATATGAATAATCTATTGAAAAATAAAAATTGTTAATATTAGAATTTCAGATAGTAATTACGTAACAATTAACAGAGAAAAATACGTTCGGGCATATCTATTTGAAAACAGGCTTTTGGATGCCAAACTTAGATTAGCCTCAAAATATTTTGATGACGAACCTTTTGGTGTGAAGAAAACCTTTTTTTATCCTCCATATTTTTAAATTCAGGAGTTGACAAGTAACATTTGTATCTAAATTTGAAACTAACAAAAGTAAACAACTAACCTCTAGTAATCATGACGAACACAATGATTAAAACTTATTTAGTTGTAGTCTGTATTGTGCTGCTGTTCCATCTTACAGTTGACATCTGAATTTGCCAGTCAGAGTTGTGCCAACAACGCATGCGTTTCAACAATCATTTTTTTTTAAATTTTCAACAGTCTTTCACTTTAAAAAATAACTAATCAATTGAAATTGCCGTTTCTAACGACAGAATGTCCAGTAACCAAAAGTTTGGCGCTAAAATAGGTGGCGACAAACAGTAGTGTCTAAAATCTTCTCTTCTGCTAAAAACTGAAATGATATATTTAATGACTGAGGGAAGTTTGAATTACTTTTATGTAATTTCGGCATAATTTATTTGTACGTACGGGAAAGGTTCAAAAACTTTATGGAAAATGGAAATGAAGGTAAGCATTTTTATGCATAAGTTTTATTTTACACAAAAGTTCCATCAAAATCAAGATATTCCTGTACGCGATATCAACCAATCATACAATCCCAGGAGAACACGTCACCTGGGGAATTTAACCATTTCAAAGCAGATTTTTTACGTCAATAATTGTCTCGAAATGGGTAAGTTAGGAAATCAGAAAAAAAGAAGGCGTTGATGGTTTCCATTCGAAATTTTCGCAACGTTCTCCTTGCTTCTTGAAAGGAATGATCAAAGGCATTGTCATAGCAGAAAAGGGATTTCTAATGAAGCTTTCTAAACTGTAGTGCTATCCGTCCTCCTGTATGGCAGTGAGTGCTGGACAATTTACTCAAAGATGAAGAAGAGACTTGAAGCTTAGAAAGGTAACTCTACAGAAGGATGCTGAGAATATCATAGACCGAACATGATGTTTTAGAGAAACAAAGAGGAAACTTACATATAACATCAGGAAGTGACTGTTAAAATTTCTAGGGTACATAATGAGGAGAGAGGGCTTGAAAAGTCAGATAAATCATCAATTTGGCGATTTTTTCTAGTTAATATTGTCTTATAAATTTCCAGTTTTGTAGAAAATTCTTTCCAGCAAAAATAAAATTACAGAGTCTGTTAATTCAATGGTTTTCTTCTGTAAGTTTCTTTGGATGTCATTCTACAAATAATAATGTATAATGCTACATGTTGGCATCATGTGGGATTATGAAGAAATCTATTTTATGAAATCTGTAATTTAATCATCAATAACTTAATCGAAAGTTTGTCCGTTAAATTTATTTAAATATTAGGGTGTTAAGAAAGTAATGACGTTTTACCAGAAAGAATATAAAAACTAATTCATATATATATATATATATATATATATATATATATATATATATATATATATATATATATATATATATATATATATTTTCTGGTTTTCTGTCGGAAAGTTAAATTCATTGAAATATATGGTTGGTCGGAAATGATATAAAATCAAATATAAGTTAAATTTATTCAAATATATGCTTGGTCGGAAAGTAATGAGGTTGTATGAGAAAGGATATAAAACAAAAAGTAAGAGATTTATTTAAATATTAAGGTGTTCGGAAATAAACGACGTATTACAAAAAGATATAAAAAAATAATGTAAGTTAAATCTATTTAAATATTTGGGTGTTCGGAGAGTAATTTTACGAGACGGATATAAAAAATGTAAGTAAAATTTGTTTAAATATTAGGTTGTTCGGAAAATAATGACGTATTACCAAAAGAATATTTAAACAAATGTAAGTTAATTTTATTGAAATATTAGGTTTGTTTTGTTTTACGGCATATCAACCTCAATAGGTTTATTTAATGCCGACAAGATTTTTATTGTTGGTAATATTTTTTTTCAAAAATCTATTGCTGGTAATAATTTTTCCAAAAAAGTGTTGCTGATATTAAAACTGGTATTTAACTGGTAATAAAACTGCCAGTATTTTTACTTTCATAGTGTTTTGATCGCTTTGGCTGGGATTGCACATAGCTGGGACCCTGACAGGTGCTACCACCCCATGTCATGGTGGACCTGGGATCACCAGCAATTAAGAGGTGGTTCAAAGCTCCTCAAAACCCCCGGAACAAAGGCCTTGCTATCGGATGTAGCTTATCGTCTTACCTGGAACGTGGATGTAGTTTATCGTCTTACACAGGACGCTGAAATATTAGAGTATTCGGAAAGTGATGACGTTTTATGATAAAGGATATAAAAACAAATGAAAGTAAGGTTTATTTAAATATTACGTTGTTCGAAAAGTAATGACGTTTTTTGAGAAATTATATAAAAAATGTATTAGATTTATTCAAATGAGTTCGGAAAGTAATGATATTTTAGGAGAAAGGATAAAAAAACAAATGTAAGATAAATAAAAATCAAAATGTCTTTTAAAATTTGTTCAAAAAGACATTCATTGTTATTTATTGCCTTACGTCTCCAACTTTGACTATAAATACATAATATGATGTTATGGTAGTGAAATCGTGACACTTGGAGCTAATTTCCTTCTCTTAGCGGCTTTTCTTCACCACATTCACTACTGAGACGGCAGCGTCATCTATTTTGCCGATCTGTAAGCTCAAACTCAGAGAGCAATTCATCGATGTAGGAAACGACGTCCGTCCTGGGTATGATGATAAACTAACTACATCCGCGTCCTGGGTAAGACGATAAACTACATCCGCGTCCTGGGTAAGACGATAAACTACGTTCAACAGCAGGAGGTTTTGAGGAGCGTGGAACCACCTCTTAATTGCTGGTGTTCCCAGGTCCACCCTGACCTAGGGTGGTAGCAGCTGTTTGGGCCCCAGCTATGGGCAAATATTTAACTCCCAAACTGGGATCAAAACACTACGAAAGTATAAAAATAGATTAATACCAGAAATACTTTGTAAAAAAACTTATTACCAGCAAGAAATGTTTGAAAAAAAAATATTACCAGCAATAAATTTTTTTAAAAAAATTACAACCGATATATTTTTGAAGGAAAAATATTGCAAGAAATAGATTTTCGAAGAAAAAAAATTACCAGCAATACATTTGAAAAAATATTACCAGTAATAAAAATTAAATAACTCATTGAGGTTGATATACCTTAAAGCAAAACAAACAAACAAATTTTAAGAAACGAACACCACTCTCCTTGTCGTTGAATTCTTGAATTAACTCCAGTAACTTCATATCAAGTTAAACAAATTTTGATTTAACATTTATAATTTCAAAAATATGGTAAAAATTTAATAGAAAAAGCAAATAAACTTTGATTTAAAATCTATAATTTCTTGGGGTGAATTATTATTTGCGATGAGTAACTTTACATTATTTGGGGTGAATTAACAGAAAAGATCCTGTGTTTTTATTAGTATTTGCTGGTTTACTATTTAATGTGTTTGGTATTTATCGTGATTTAGTATTTATCGTGTTTAGTATTATTCGGTTTTACTGATACATTTTTCGTTTAAGTTTTAATTTTTTATTCAGTTATTACTAGAACGTCTAAAACGGGTTGAGGAATGAAGAAATATTTATGTTCAAAGTAAAAATATTTGTGATGATTGGTCTTTCATCAGAAGTGGATACGTGAATGAAGTCAAAAATAGGAGGGGGATGTTCAAGCAACTGTCTTTAAATCTCCGGGGAACAGAGAGATTGCGAAAAGAAGCAACAAAAACACCTGGTGCCATTTCAGAAAGTCTGTGGAGATTTTGGTAATCACGAGAAAGATCAGTACATTTTGGATTTGAATCCATCCGGGTATTAATGTAAAAAGAAAGGATGCGTAAAAAAGAGGGTCCTTTGCGTATTTCTTGGCTACTAGTTTGTCTTGAAGTAAATCTTTTGGCGAGATACTGGCAAATGTTGAAAGATTAGAATTTCGCTTATTTTAAAAGAATTGAGATATTTCTCATTGCCATGGGAATTTATCGATCATCTGTGGAATATTACAAAAGATGAACACTAGAACACGTGTTGGAAATAATTTATAACGTTGTTTTCTGCTGTTATTGCACAGAATTTATATTTCAAAGTTACTGTGTAACTCTTGTGGCCTAACTCCAATGAAAATGTTAAAATATTTATTTTTTAATTTTCAGCCATGTGAAAAGGCCATGAAATAAGACTTTTTCTGCTTTTATTTTTAAATCAAGTAAACATCCGGGAAGCTGAATTTTCTGAGCTTCCCGGATGTTTACGTCTTTTTAGCTTCAAGAAGTCGCCGAAAATGTCCTAAATTTCGTATGTAAATAAGTAACTAATTACCAAAAACACAAATAAAAACAAGTAACCTTTTAAAACTATTTTATTTCAAGTGAGTTGGGAACATTTGAGAAAGCGATAGTAATATTTTTTTCTATTCAAAATTTTGTGGGATCGGCTCAAAAAATATCCGTGTTCAATTAGTTTGTTTTTGTTTACTTGGGAATTTAGGATGGGTAAAAATATTTAACAGACATAAATTTGAGATAGTACCCACAACCATTTTCCAAAACCCGGGTATAGATTGTGGTTTGCACAGTTAAACGTAATTTTGAATGCAAGAAAGATCACATCGGGGTCACCAATTTATAGTCAGTTAGCCAATCTATATTGTTTTAAATCTAAAATTTGTGCAAATTAAACACAGAGAGGCTCCCAACCAAGTATAACAACTGATGCATTCTGATTGGTTGAAAAATATTAATTAGATGTCGTCAACTACGTTCGAAGGTACCCAAATTTTGACTTCTAGTTGACGCCACAAAATGTAAACATGTTCACGAGCCTCCCCACGTGACCAAGAGAACTAATAAAAACGAAACTTCGACGCGACTTGGTCAGTGGGCACTTAAAATATTGAAACCAATTCACTTGACTTCATTGGAAATCAACACAGCAAATGAGACGAACCAAATTCTTCAATACGACAACGAACCTTGTCAACCAATTCCGGGCTTAACGTTAATTACTAAAATTAGCATAAATCCAGCTTGCAAAGAACTATCACTCCCACAAAAGATTCTATTCCACAACAAACATCTCCGGTAAAAGAGCACCATTTCTATTTAACACCAAAAAACAAAAACAAAACAAAACAAAAACAAAACAAAATTAAAAAAAACAATAAACAAACAATTGTTTAATTTTCCTACAACAAAAAATATACTTAAGTACACCTTCTCATTTTCATACATACAGTTCAGCAACTTAAATTCTTTCAATATAACACACTATCAAGAACTTTAAAGTGTTTTAACAACTTTAGCATAATATATTTTGTATTTGTTTTGTTTATAAAATATATTTATTGTTGAACAATTTCTTCTACTTCGTATTTTCTCTTGTGGTTGTCTTTGTGACATTTGATACATTAAAAAATAGTAGAGGTTCAGTTTTATTTGTATTTATAACCAATACAGAATGTCTAACACACTATAAGTTAAAACATGTATCATACAGATTTCTTTTAAATTTACAAAGCACTGATTCATCCGGAACAAGACTAAATGGCGTAGAGGGAATGACAGAAATATTGTGTAGCAGATTTAAATATAGTAGGCTACCTGCCTTCCAAAATCTGTATTACAATTTCTGATCATTTTAATACAGCTTAGCAATGAAGCTAGGAAATACTGCCACGAAATTAGGCCACCAACATAACGAAATATAAACTGAAAAAACGTTAGTCTGGCACAGAGACATCAAGTGATAATTGTATTGAAAAGAAGCATAGGTTTATACATTATTCCCTGTTTAGAATCAGATTTCCAGTTTAAATTGGAAAGAGAGTAACAACACACTCCCATGTTCTAATATCCGGAACAGAGCATGGGTTCAAGACATCCGTATACCGTAAGTCGACATTCACCGAACAGTACCTCAATTTCAACTCCCACCATCCAAACAGCGTAAAGAAAGGGATCGTCCGCTGCTTACAACACCGAGCAAAAGTCGCGATCCAGAGACATTAGATAAAGAATTGGTCAGTATAAGCAGTACCCTACAACGTAACAACTACCCTTGGTACCTAGCAGCAGCTCCAAAAAACTGGGATAGGCGCGTACAAGAGGAGGGCAACAATACTCAGAAAACAGTCTGCTTGCCTTATCTGAAGGGGTTATCAGAGAAAATAACATCAGGACAACCTTTAAAAGCATGACGACACTTCGCAGATATCTCTCCTGAGTAAGAACCCCCCCCATAGAGGAGAACGTGACTAAAGTCTGTGTGTACACTATCTCGTGCACCCGCGGAAAGAAATATAAAGGGGAGATAGGCCGCCTCCTTAAGGTAAGGCTTCAAGAACACCAGAACGCTGTAACACGAGAGCAAGTACAAAAATCAGGCGTGGCTGACCACATATGGAGAGAGAAGGGAGATCACCGCCCGCTGTTGGATCAGGTTGAGATCATAGACAAAGAACACAATTGAAAAATTCGTAAACTCAAAGAATCAGCACATATGCTTGGCCAAAAAAAATCTCATGAGCCGACCAAGCATAGAAATGAATACAATATGGGGACCAGTAATAAGGAGTGCCAGAGAAAAGCGATAATAACAATAAAAATTGCAATATGATCTTTGGTAAAAACATGTGTGATAACAGCAAAAATTGCAATATGAGCACTGGTAAAAATAGTTCCTGAGATATTAGGTTTATAATACCCAGAAATTCATAGAGAGATGTCTTCAATGGCACAGTGGATAAAGGCGTTGGTTAGATCCAGTGACAGGACCCAAAGGGTGTGAGTTCAATACCTGGTTAAGGCAGTGGAGAACTTGGAGAGGGGAATTAACATATAACTGACATCCATTAAACATGGCACGTGAAACTAGGACAGTTTACCCGAGTGAGCGAAATAAAGGGTTCAGTTCGACATTCCAATCGCCTGAAGTAGACTGGAGCTTACAACGGCCGAAACGTTTTAATGAATATGGCGACAAAGATGAGGACAATAGTCCGAATAATGTAAATAATTATATAACCAATTTAAACACACAGAAAAACTTACCAGAGTCTTTTGTACAAGTAATTTCATGGCAACTGATTTGACCACCTACTTTCATTGTTTCCTAAATTGCATGAATTTAAGCAGGCTACTAGGTTGGCAGTTCGGTCCCTCAAATTTCACTGTAGAAAAAGGGCTAAATGTAGCCACCGTTTTTACTCTAACAGCTCTAACTCGCACTTCCCGTCAGTGGAACTCCTTCCTATCACTTGCTTCCTCCTCCTCTTTACTCTTACTCTCATTCTCTGTAACCCCTTGCGTGCTAGTTACTCCCCTTCCTTGGAGTGATTTGCTCATATATATATATATATATATATATATATATATATATATATATATATATATATATATATGTAGTTCTCTTTATATATAGATCTCTATATCTATATTCTAAAGTTTTTCGTCTGACTTTGGAAGTTTTTTTTTTTTTAATTTGTTGGTCAGATGTTTTTTTCTCGGCCATTGTTGTATTTCAGACTTTCACAGAGGTTAGAGCTGAATTTGTTTTTTAAAGCGTTTCATCCCAAGCAAGGCAAGAAACCACTAGCACGCAAGGGGTTACAGAGAGTTGGAGCGAGAACAAATAGGAGTGATAGAGGAATGGATGAAGAGAAGTATAGGGGGATAGATCAGGGCATTTAGAGACGATGAAAGACATTACATTTGAATAGCTGGAGATTATAGCTATCAGGGAAACAGGAAAAGGGGAGGGAGTTCCACAGCCGAGAAGTGCGAGACATTAAGCTATTGGAGTAGAAGAGACGGCTACATTTAACAGTTTCGACAGTGAAAAGGTGAGAGCGAGATGCCAGACTAGTTGAACGCTTAAATTCATGAAGTCTGGGAACTAGCGAAAGTAGCTCATCGGAGCAGTTACCGTGAAAGTATTTGTAAAAAAGACAGAGGGAGGCGACTGCAGACGAGATGCCAAATCAGGCCCAATTGCATTGCATCTCCGTCTCTGGATTTTATCAAGGACCTTGAGACAAACAGAAGGGGCTCCAGAAAATATATGAATGTTAAGATTTCAAATATTGATTTTCAAAAAAAAAAAAAAAAAAATTGGAAGATTGGTGCAAGATAGTCTTCCTTCTTTCACTTTCCATTGCAATAAATATCCCAAAATTTATTCTGATCATTTAAATCCATTAGCATGCATCCGCACGACACACGCTTATGTTGAAAAAAAGACCAAAAAAAAACCCAAAACGGTGAATTAATTGAATTCATTTAATCATGCTTATAAATCATCCAACACTTCAGAGTTTTCAGAGTTTTCTTTTTCAAAAATATTAATTTTAGAATATGCCTATAAAGAAGATAGAAGCCGAAAAATAGAAACGGTGACATTTTCCTAATGAGATGAAAACTTCTAAATCTCTAGAAATATTCATTTATTGAGTAAAGAAGCATCTGAGCTATTTTTTCAAAATTCTCTTGATCTTTTTTTGATGGCGTGTGAGGTTATTAACAGGAAAGCTGATCAGAAATAGTCACGTTTCAAGATAAAGTCAGTTGAGATGGAATGTCATAAAAAGTATTTGACATCTCACGTTCTACACGCAAAATAGGGTCGAAATGTGTAAAAAGTGTAATTAGAATTAAGCAATGTTGTTGATTTAATGGGTGTTCGTATAAATGCTTTAATTCTCTCTCTCTCTCTATCTCTCTCTCTCTCTCTTTCCAAATTTCTAATAAGTCGAGGGATAGGAGAAAAGGAAAAGAAAGAAACGTACACTTATCTAAACAAAAATATACTTAACCCCAAAATCTACAAAAACCCACTTCTATTAAATCAAGGAAACCGTGATAAGAAACAAAACCATATACAATTAAACCTAAAGAGGCAGATAAACCTACGAAGGTTTCAACTACGCGGATCGTCAGGTTTGCTATACTTTGTTCTACTTAGAAGGTAAGGCTTCAAGAACACCAGAAAGCTGTAACACGAAAGGAAGTAGAAAAATCAGGCATGGCTGACCACATATGGAGAGAGAAAGGAGATCACCGCCCGCTGTTGGATCAGGTTGAGATCATAGACAAAGAACACAATTGAAAAACTCGTAAACTCAAAGAATCAGCACATATGCTTGGCCAAAAAAAAATCTCATGAGCCGACCAAGCATAGAAATGAATACAATATGGGGACCAGTAATAAGGAGTGCCAGAGAAAAGCGATAATAACAATAAAAATTGCAATATGATCTTTGGCAAAAACATGTGTGATAACAGCAAAAATTGCAATATGAGCACTGGTAAAAATGGTTCCTGAGATATTAGGTTTATAATACCCAGAAATTCATAGAGAGATTTCTTCAATGGCACAGTGGATAAAGGCGTTGGTTAGATCCAGTGACAGGACCCAAAGGGCGTGAGTTCAATACCTGGTTAAGGCAGTGGAGAATTGGAGAGGGGAATCAACATATAACTGACATTATTGACTGTACTGTATTGACTGTATCAATCTAATAACTGTCACCGTCCTGTGTAAGACGATAAACTACATCCGTGTCCAGGGTAAGACGATAAACTACATCCGCGTCCTGGGTAAGACGATAAACTACGTCCAGCAGCAAGACCACTTGTTGGTGTTCTCGAGTCCACCCTGACCCGGGGTGGTAGCACCTGTTAGGGTCCCAGCTATGGGAATATATTTAACTCCTAAACTGACGTAAAAAGCATTATAAAAGCATTATTATGTTCTACTTAGTGTATTGAGCGCTTAGTTATTTTACTTACTCGTATCGTTTTTTTTTCTTCGGACTCTGAACTTGGACGCTAGACGATTGTCTTCGGCTGACGTGCATGTTCTCTGCTCTTTCTTTTTTTTGTACCTTTTTTTCCCTTGGGAAATGGTCTGTTTATTTACATATCAAAGTACCCAAGGTTTTCCGCACGGGTATAATTTCTTATATTTATAGGATTATTACTATTTTATATCTATCTATCTATCTATCTATCTATCTATCTATCTATCTATCTATCTGTCTATCTATCTATCTATCTATCTATCTACCGAAAATGATTGTTTATATATTTGCTGATATTTACAACAGACCTGAACTTGGTACTTTAAAAACCTGTTTTGTAGGAACAGTTATGAGCAAGATCATGCTGTATCAATCTAACAACTGTCACCATCCTGGGTATGAGGATAAACTGCATCCACGTCCCGGGTAAGGCGATAAACTACATCCGTGTCCCGGGTAAGACTATAAACTACGTCCAGCAGCAAGGCCATTTGTTGGTGTTCTCAGGTCCACCCTGACCCAGGGTGGTAGCACCTGTTAGAGTCCCAGCTATGGGCATATATTTAACTCCGAAACTGACGTAAAAAGCATTATAAAAGTGTAAAAATGGGTTTTAATACCAGAGATACTTTGTAAAAGAATTGTTACCAGAAATAAATTTTTGAAGAAAACAAAAAAAAAACTATTACCAGCAATATATTTTTGAGGAAAAAATATTACCAGAAATAGATTTTTGACAAAACAAAATATTACCAGTTGTCAGCATTAAATAACCTAATGAGGTTGATATACCGTAAAACACAACAAACCAAACCAAACCAAACCAAACAACTGTCAATAACTTTTCAAAGTAGAAAAGCAGTGTTTGTTCTGTTTTCTTGCTCTGGACTTAACCATTAGCCGCATCGGAAAATCCATGTTTACTGAAATGTGTATTTTGTTTGGCATCGGATGTTGAAGAGTTGTCTTCTGAATTGGCAACCTATTAACATTAAACGAAAATCTACGCGGAGCCGGGGATCGATGGAAAATCTTTCATATTCAAATATTTATTGACATTAATGGAAATACGAAATGCAGCGCTAAGATGCGACCTGGAAAGTGTATTCATCAAACGAAATCAAATTTCTCGCAATAGCTGCTGATATCACAGTAATGTTATTTGAAATGCTATGAATTCAATCATCTGTTCGCAGAGGTTCTTCGTCAATTAGGTGAAATATGTTTGTCACAGGTTTGCCAGACTTGTAATGAAAAGAATCAGGTGGAATTTGACGCAAGAGTAATAATTCTCTAATATTTCCCCAAGGAATATTCGTAAATGGCTGCTATATCAGTTGTCAGTTATTACAGATGAAAGGGAACGCAAGTCAGATTAATGTAAATTACTGCTTTGATGCAGTAATTACACGAACCGTAATTTATGAAACAGAAACATTATTGCATTTCAAGTACAGCTGGCCACTAGTATTCAAGGATACCCATTTACTGGGGCGGCTATTGCAGACGCTTGCTCAGGCTCATTTGTGTTTATTCAACACCCACAGTACTAACCTGTGGTTTATACTGCAACTATGCTGAGCTGACGTTAGTTACACTTTCTGGGAAAGAGCGAGTTATCTAGCGTGATCATTCAATCTGAACAAGGCTAGCACGCTCGGCCACGATGACTTGTGACTTCGTGCTAGCACAACCATCGATGCCCCCCCCAAGGTTCTGTTAACCCAGTTTCCTTTACAAGGCTTGTTTCAACCGATGTATGGTTTTCTGGTACGCTGAGATCGAACTCTCCAGTCCGCTAACACAAGGAAGTCTTCTTCCTGACAAATCGACCATGGTGAGATTCGAATCCGGGTCTCATGGTAAGAATGCGAACGTTATAACCACTCGGTCACGTTGCAATATTAAAGCGGGAGTACGACTAGCACACAAGGGGTTACAGAGAGTGAGAGCAAGTGTCAAGAAAAGGATATAGAGTAGAACGGAGATTAAGATTAAGACATCAAAAGATGTCGATTGACATTACATTTGAATATTTGAAGATTATAGCTATCAGGGAAGCAAGTAAACAGAAGGGAGTTCCACAGGCAGGAAGTGCAAGAGAAGAATCTGTTGGAGTAGAAGATGTGGTTACATTAGCATTTCACCCCCAAGCAAGGCAGAAGTGTCACGAGCAGGCAAGGGATTACAGAGAGTGAGAGCAAGTGTAAAGGAAAGGATATAGAGATAGACGCAGATCAAGATCAAGGCATCAAAAGATGTCGATTGACATTACATTTGAATATATGAAGATTATAGCTATCAGGGAAGCAAGTAAGGGGAAGAGAGTTCCACTGTCTGGAAGTACGAGATAAGAAGCTGTTGGAGTAGAAGAGACGGCTACATTTAACCGTTTCGATAGTGAAAGTATAGGACCTAGATGCACGCTTAAATTCATGCAATTTGGATACCAGTAAAGATATCTCGTCACAGCAGTTGCTATAAAACTATTTGTAGAAAAGACAGAGGCAAGCAACAGCATGTCTGTGAGAAAATGACTGTAGACGCTTAACGACATGATTCAGTTCCAACCATCTGGTCGGTAAACGAGTTTGTCGTTAAGTGATAATTACATGGAGGCTATTTTAGGTATTCTACGCGTCTGATGGTCTTGTTTCAACCAGTTTTAATGCCAATTTGTTTTTTTACTATTTGTAACATTTCTAATTAATTTCTAAATGTTCATACCGTACAGTAGTGTATTAAGTAGTAAATCATCTCTGTATTCTGAATAGTAAATCATCTCTGTATTCTGAATAGTAAATCAGCTCTATATTCTGTGCATTACTTCGGTTTGCGTACTGTAAATACAGGATAAGTATTTCTTAAAAAATATTTATCATTTTATTTCTTCATTTTATTCATTTTGATTCACTTTGGAGAAAAACAAAAATAATGCCGATAAAAATTTTCGCATAATGTACAAAAGCGTCTGCTTGGATGATTTTTACATTTTTCATTTTATAAGAATTTATAGCGGGTCATAAATCTGGAAAAATCGTTAATTGAGGAGTTGCTGTATTTACAAATACTGTTTTGTATTTAATTTGTTTTTTGCAAATATATTTTGCGGAAGCTGCTCGTTTGTATTTCGAAACTGACTGAGAAATGATAATTTTCAAATATTATTCTAGAACTAACGAAATATTTTTTTCAAAGCACAGAACTTAAATATAGCTTGAAAAGCGGAGAAATTGAAAGAAACGTGTCTGGGGGGCATAATTCCTCTTAAGTTGCCGGATTTTTAATCAACATTTACAGAGATGATTGTTGAAGAAATTTTTCAATATTAAATCATAAAGCCCATTAAAAATGAGGTTTTTCTTCTATGTGCCGTGTTTCCTCAACACATGGGCAATGGGATCACCACAAATTCCCATCCATTTTAGCTCTCAGTAATGTTCATCTTTTTACCATCCACCATTCCCATTCTACCATTTATTCACGTAAACTCGTCAGCTTTGTTACTCGCTTCCCACCACTGTCTCATTTGTCTTCGATATGTCTTGTGAGTGTTAAATTAAACAAGCCCTTCTGATGTGTAATAGAAACTTAAACTGTCTCTTCTTTTCTGTTTCTGATCCTATGTATAAGTGTCATTTTTGTTACCATTTCCTTTAAAATCTACTCATTTCGAGAATACCATCGTCTTAACATGGCTTCAGTCCATGGTATTCTCATCAAACTTCTGAAGGACCTCATTTCTGTTGCCTCATGTCTTCTCTCCATTTGTGAATAAATTATCCAGCATTTAAAGTCATATAGGATGATTGATATTACATAGAGTCCAATCTCCTTTTCTTTGTTTCTAACGAACTTTTTCCGTTTCTTCATACGTTGCT
>CAHIKZ030004391.1:6475000-6700000 GCA_903632075.3 Acanthosepion pharaonis | reverse complement strand
GCAATAAATATGAAACGTCTTTCATCTTCGACAGTGAGCCGATCGGAATCCTTTGAACTCGTCACACAGTTCCAGGCTTTATGTTAAAGTTCCTTAAGGACCACTTACTCCAACTACAGAATATTCTCTTCGAACGACAAGTGAAAAGAAATCAAAGAGCGACAATTTCGTAAACCATAAATTAAGTTGTGAACAATATTTCTCTACTTTAAGTACAAACTTGAACTGTTTATTTTCCTTAAATTATAATAATAATACCCAAACACACTTCCTCATTATTGTATAGACCATTTAACAACTTATAATATATCAAACCAGAACTTTGATAAAATTTCAATCTAAACATAAAAGGGCGTTTGAACTTTTTTAAACTACGTCCTTATTCCAGTTGTTTGTACCTCTTGGTTATATAAATATTTTATTCATTGTTGTGCAAAAACATGTTTGTTCTTATTCTATGTTTGTTGAATAATGAAATTTTTATGTGAGACGAAACTGTTAATTTCATCATGCAGCTTATTTATTCAACAATTATTGATCCATATAATTTAATCAATTAACACAACCTCTACACGTCCACCGAGACCAATGGAGGATATCCCAAAAGCAAAAGCAACAAAAGAAACCATCCCAAAGAAACAGGAACTGTCAAAAAAGAACACTCCAAATATTTTGACCGAATTAACAGACAGATTCGAAAGACTGGAAGAAATGGACGTCGACGGTGAATCACACCACAAACCAAAACAAAAGTAAAATTATGTCTAATAAAATAACACAGTGGAATATCAGATGTGCAAAAGCAAATCTCAGTGAACTGACTCTCCTTATGAGAATATGGCCGGCAGTCATATGCTTACAAGAGACATTTCTTAAGGAGAACAATGACATAAACATAAAAATTAGAACTCATAAAATGATATAAACAGAAATACTGACAGAGCATCAAGAGGAACATCGATAATTATCAAAAACAAAATTGCGCAAAAGCTGATCCCTGTGGGCGCAAACGTTCAGGCAATTACAGTGTCGACAACACTACACAAAACAATAACCATTTATTCTACTTATATACCACTAAATCGCAACATCATCCAATCAAAAATAGATCATTTAATAAAACAGCTCCTAAAACCTTTTATTTTATTGAGATATTTCAACTGCCAAAACGAAATATAGGGAAGTAAAGAGACAAAAAAAGGTCAGATCTCATAAACAAAAACAACCTTTGCCTTTCCAACAATAAGACGAAAACATACATACATCCGGCAACAGGATTATATTCGGCAATTGAGCTCACTCTATGAGATCCAAGCATGAAATACACATGGAGAGTGCATGACGATACTTGTGGAAGCGACCATTTTCCAATCATCTTAGAAAATCCAAGTTCTTCGACTCGATGAGAAAATACTAAGATGGAATCTAAAAAAGGCTAAGAATTTCAAAAGCAATGTCAGTCAAAACTAATCTCAGAAGGAAATATTGATAATGAACATCACTTGACATACTTCATCAAAAACTCGTATCTATCGCTGAAGAGCACATACCAAAATCGTCTACTCCTATAAAATATTACAAACTCTGGTTTGACAAGGAATCCAGATACACTGGGCTGCCTTTAGAAAATTTAATCCCACTAAAGAAAACCTAAACTTAAAAACAGCAGAGCCAAGACTCGACAAACTATCAAGGAATCTAAAAGAACCACTTGAAAAAAACTATTATTGGATCTAACCAACGCCTTTATCCACTGAGGACACATGACCCAGTGGATAAAGGCGGTGATTAGATCTATTGACTAGACCCAAAGAGTTGTGAGTTCAATACTTAGTTACAGCAGTGGTGAACCAAAACTTGGAGATTTGAGTTAAAGAAGAGGTATGGCATGTAGAACTAGGACAATCTACCCCGGGTTCGGTTCGAAATTCCAATCACCTGAATAAGGCCGGAGCGTACAACCGCTGAAAGGTTGTAAATATGGCAATGAAAATGAGGATAACACTCTGAATAATTTAAATAATGTAAGTAATCATAATACATCATCTCAGAGATATAGACAGGAAAAACTATATGTCAAAAATAAACTCAAGCACTAAGTCAAAAACAATATGGTACCCGATGAAAAAGATAGTTGGCAAGAATTATAAAACTCCAATAAAATTGCTTACAAAAAAAAAAAAAAACAATACAAAGATCATAAACAGAAATGATATCCCTAACATTTTAGCAGACACTTTTTCACAGAATTCCGCCTTGAAAAATCAAATTGAAAAACTTTAAAACTGAATAAAATCTCAATTTCAAATCTAAAAATTCAGAAAGCTTTAATCAACACTTCACAAGAGCAGAACTCAAGAAATCTCTTAGCAAAACAGCCCGTCCTGACGATATTCCTTATAAATTCTTAAAGTAACTTCCTCAAAACTATATCTCTGAATATCTCCTCGATATCTATAACAAGATATGGTTCAGCGGAAAAGTTTCAAAACTTTGGAAATAAGCCACAATAATAAGCGTTCCCAAATTCAATAAAGACACTAATAATGAAACAAACGCCCATACATTTAAAACTGATTCGCCAAATCCGTCAAGTCATAGACCAATAGATATAACAGCTTGTATTTGGAAAGAATTAGAAAGGATGATCAATGACAAGTTAACGTGGTACCTTAAATGGAAAAACTTAATATGAAAATTACAATCAGGTTTCAGGAACAAAAGAAGTACAACTGACCATTTGATCAGACTAGAGAAGTTCATAAAAGAGGCATTCGTTAAAAAAGATCACTTAATTGCAATTTTCTTTGACTTAGAAAAGGTTTATGACACCACATGGAAATATGGAATCATGAGAGATCTTTGAGACCTCGGATTGAAAGGAATAATGCCTATCTTTATTTCAAACTTCCTAGAAATCGGGACTTTAAAGTACGGATGCGAATCTCTCTGTCTCTCTGTCTCTCTGTCTCTCTCTCTCTCTCTCTCTCTCTATCACTTAAAAAAGTTGGAAAAAGTGTGCCCTAAGGAAGCATCCTGTCAGGAACCCTTTTCAATATCAAAATTAATAACATTATTAAAAGCTTCAATCCTGGAATTGATTACTTACTGTATGTAAATGATATTTAAATGATTTTTTTAATGATTTTTAATGGTTCTTTTTTAATGATTTTTAATGATTTTTAATAAGTTGTCGATCAAAACATATGCACCTCACAGAGAGAAAATTGCAAATCTGTTTAAATAAAATCAGTAAATGAACTGAAGAAAATGGTTTCTGATTTTCCCAAATCAAAACGAAGTGTGTGCATTTCTACAACTTCCACAGAATACACAATGATGCATGTTTAACGCTGAGTGGAAAGGGAAGGATAACAGATAAATATAAGCTTCTGGGCATCTTATCTAATAAGAATTGTCTTTCATCCCCCATATAAATTACTTAAGACAAAAACGTAACAAAAATGTCAACCTGCTTAGCGTTATAGCCCACTCTGATTGGGGAGTTGATAAGAAATCACTTTTAAAATTTACAGAACAATTGTTAGATCAAAACTTGATTATAGCTGTTTCATCTATGGTGCCGCGAAACATTCATGCGTAAAAAATAGAAACAATTCATCATCAAGGACTTAGACTCGCACTAGGGGCTTCCAGGACGTACTCCGGTGAAAAGTCTACATATAGAAGCAAATGAATCCCCTCTATCATTGAGAAGACAAAAGTTAGCACTACAATATTTTACAAAATTATCATCATACCCATCAAATCCAGCTATGACTATGCATTTAAAAACACATTAGAAAACTCTCTTCGGGGAAAATCTCAACGCCATTAAACCCTTCACTGTCCGTGTCAGGAATCTCATCAGTGAAATGAAAATGGACTTTAGTTCCATGCACCAATCAATCATTTCCAAAACTCCGCCCTCGCGATTGAACCAACCAAGTTTTATACTTGATTTGGCAAAAATGTTCAAAGAGCAGAACAAAACCAATTATAATTCAGGATGCATTTGAAAACATAAAAGACCATTATTCAGACTATAAATGTATATATAGAGATGGATCTGAAGATGAAGAAGCAGTGGGAAGTGCTGCCATCGATGGCATCAAAGAATAGACGAAAAGACTGCCAAAGACTGCATCAATTTACAACACTGTGTTAACAGCCATTGATCTGGCATTGAACAAAAATCAAAAACAGCAGATGAAACAAATTCATATGTACAGACTCAAAATCCTCACTAGAAGCGCTACAAAATAAAAATATGAGGAAGCCACTAATTATTCAACTGAGTAACGGAGTCATCAACCTCTGTAACCAAAAAAAACGATCATCTTCAGTTGGATACGGAGCCATATTGGCATTCGTGGAAACGGAAAAGTTGTTAAAGCCGCCAAACGTTCACTGTACAGTATTAAAACAAACACCAAAATTGCATACACTGATTTGAAACCAATAAATTATAGCTTTATAACAAACAAATGGTAAACCCTCTGGGATAACTACACTAATAATAAACTAAAAAAATGATTCAGCCACCAATCAAGACCTATCAGAGTTACAGAAAAGTGAGAAAAGAGGAAGTAATCCTTGCTCGACTCCACATAGGCCGCACAGACATAACACATGAATATCTACTTAAAGAAGATCCTCCATTTTGTATTGGCTGTCATGCGCCATTTACAGTGGGACATATACTGATGAAATGCATTGATTTTAATGATATCCGTTTGAAACATTACCAGATCGACAACCTGAAGGACCTTTCTGTACAGGTCAATCCAAATAACATCAGTAACTGTCTATATTTCTGAGCTGAGGTATTATGTACATTATTTACATTATTCGGACTATTGTTCTCATCTTTGTCGCCATATTTATTACAATGTTTCGGCCGTTGTACATGGCACGTGGAACTAGAACAGTTTACTCCAGTGAGCGAAATAAAGGGTTCAGTTTGACATTCCAACCACCTGAAGAAAGCCGGAGGTACTACGGCCGAAACGTTGTAATAAATATGACAACAAATATGGGGATAATAGTCCGAATAATGTAAATAATGTCCAAATAACATCGTCGGTAATGGGGCTGTACCAAAAATATAAAACATCAAATGTTTGAAATCACTTTAACTGTGTGTGGATGAATGAGCTCTGCTTGTTTTAAAAACAATGCTACCAATGTACTATTCGCTTTCAAATGTTTAAACATGGTTTGGCATGAAAGATCCTACAGGGTTGATATGTCAGAAAACCCACCCAAGTAAATAACCTTTTTTATTTAGTACAATGAATGTGTGCAAATGTCATTGTTGTTTGCTATAAAAATGAACATTAAATTTTTGTTCTGTACGTTAACTAGTTCATTGAGCGATACACACGATTGATTGGAAGGTAACAATATTAACTGATAAGAACCGTTTAGTTATATATAATTGCATTTGGGAAGGAAATGGCATTAGTACACAACTAAAAAGGGTCAACATACCTTACATTTTTAATAGTAAATTACGCACGAGGCTCGAGATCCACTCTGGCTAGAGGATTACAGTCAAAATTGCAATTCTAAATAATATGTGTCTGTCACAGAAAAAAGGCAGTTCTTAAGAAAAACAAGGCTAGATATGGCTGCGATACTCATTTCTAGTCGAACATGACTCTCGTAAAGCTATGGAAGCATTGCAGATGGCATCAGGACTTGAAGGATAAAATGAGTCGATCGTTTTCCCAAGGTCTTTGACAATGGATTGAATATATGAAATTCATCTGGGGTTCTGGAGTGAACTTGCGACTCAATAGACTTTCAAAGAACGGTTGAGAGTGGAATCGTTCATTGTGATTGGATGATACCAAGTCGTGATTTCATTAAGGAAGTTATATTTATTTTGAGGAATTCATATTCCATTTTGCATCAAAAGGTCTCACTAGTATATCGAGACAGGAATGATAAGGTGCTACTTGATGGAAAGAGTAGTTACATATTTCCCACAGATGTCACAATGCATCTAAAAGCAAATATTTCGAACAACTATTTTCAAAACCGACAGGACATCGTCTTCCAATTGTCTCGAATCGACATTTTCTTTGTCGGCTGTATCACAACAGTTTAATACTGTATTACCGATTTTGAAGAAACACATTTTTTAAAAATTGCATCTTCGTCGTGGATCCAAACTTGTTGGAATAACCCCAAGAAGTCTCCTCAGTAAATTTATAGATCCTGCAAATTCATGCTGAAACTTCTTCCTAACCAACAAAAATAGACCTATCTCGGTCTTATCCGCCATATTTTTGTTCCTTCTCGTATTGAGGCCAAAACACATCCCTTTTTTTTCGTGTGAACACAATTGTTACATTGTAAACTTTTTACCTTATCTCTGTTCCTAGTTTTGATTTTCATTATATATATATATATATATATATATATATATATATATATATATATATATATATATATATATAGGTGTCCATAAAATATAATATATAAAATTGTCTTAATATATATATATATATATATATATATGTGTGTGTGTGTTTGTGTGTTTTTGTGTACGTGTGTGTATGTGTGTGTGTGTTTATATGGTGTATCAGAAATACTTTGACACCAAAAACAAGATAAAATGTCAGTATAAACATGTCCAAATGTACATGGATTTTTTTGTCCTGTATGTGTGTGTGTGTGTGTGTGTGCGTTTATATATATATATATATATATATATATATATATATATATATATATGAATAAGCGAAATTTGTATGACATTTTAAAAAGCTGTAAAAGAACAACCGGTTTCGTCCCAGCTTTATCAAATTTATTTTCTGGGATATAAAAAGGAAGCGTGTAAATTTAATTAATTTTAATGATAACGGATGGGTGGATGAAGAAAAATGAATTTCAAGAAAGCTAGAGTCCAATAACATTCAGAATCAGTAAACATTCCCTGTTTTTACAAAGGGAAGGCCTACGAGATCCGATATACAAGGACTCTAGAACCTTGAGTATATCAGATCCCGTAAACAGAGGGAATGCTTACTAGGTCTGAATGTTATTGGACTCTAGTTTTCTTGAAATTCATATTATTTTTCCTTCCATTCATTATATTCATTTAATTTACACGCTTATATATTTTTTATATCCCAGAAAATAAACTTGATAAGGCTGGGACGAAACCGGTTGTTCTTTTTTAGCTTTTTAAAATACCATATAAATTTTGCTATCGTTAAATTTTGTACTATAAAAAACTCATTTAAATATATATATATATATATATATATATATATATATTTTTGCTTAGTATTATTTTATCCTATTTTGTTTTCTTTCTTTTTTCTTGGTTATTGAGAAATTTCTTAATTTTGCTTGTTAAGAATTTTATCAACTACACTTAAGCATGGCCATACCTACATTACACTGTGTCATTGAATGAACTGCATCTCTTGTCCTTCTAAATTTAAAACGGGTTTCGGGAACGAGCCTCTCCTATAAATACTATAACGCTCAAACTGGGATTCTGATTTTGCTGCCTTCTCAACTCGACTAATATTGACATTTCATCAATAAGATGTGGTGGAATTTAACATTATAGTAGTAGCAATTATACCCGATAGGGAGACAATGCTAACAGCAGTAGAAGGGTTATTTAAGTGCATGGTTATCTAGTGTAGAGTCAAGCGGCCCATCGTCAAAGTCTGGCTGAAGGTTATGGATTTTTCAGTTCCTAGATACAAACGAATGCAGGATTATTGGCTTTCCACAATGGCACGATAGCGTTTTCTTGTATGTACTTTTTGTGTATGCAATTTCTTTTTGCTTTAGTAGACGTGGAGTCCAGTTTGTAGAACAGCGTAGGTTTCTCGATTTTGCGTTTGCGTAGCAAAGAGAAAGCAAGAGATTTGCATAATCCTACTTTCGCGAATTCAAATGAATTTGCTATCAACAGCGTCTGTGTCAATTTAATAATGGAAAATCATGCAACCTTATTAATTCCAGGCATCGAACTTTCAAGTCGGATTTTCTGCTTTCACAATCGCTTAGCATAATTGAATGATCCTTCAACAACTATTTCTTGGTTACCTCTTTTCAACAAGAAGCTTTTGGTTTTTTTTAAATCTTAAGCCATCGGCTCGTATTCAATGATTTTTCAGAAAAAATTAAATTTTTTAACTATTCAGTCGTTTAATTATTCAATGAGGACACAATTTACAATGATGTTATTTTAATATTATACTATAAAGAACTTATCTATCAAGAAAGCTTGATAGAATTAATATTTTTCAATTAGCAGTCGGCTTGATGAGTTATTTAATGTTTTTATTGACGTCAAAGCAATACGTGACTCAGGCTACGTAAATCTGTAGTCTAGTGATAAAAAACGTATTTATCAGACACAACTTATATCCAGTTTTCAACTTAATATCCTCCGCTATATAGCCCTCTATTCAACAGCTCTACATTAATAGATGGAGCATTATACAAAGAATATTTCATATCTAAATTCAGATAATAACCATCTGTTACACACACATACATACACACACACACAAACACACACACACACACACACACACACATATATATATATATATATATATATATATATATATATATATATATATATATATATTGATAAATTTTCATCACTTTAAATATTAGGCCGGTAGACAAAAATAAATAAATATAGGGAGCGTCTACTCAAATATGAGTATCCACTAAGATAACCTTTAAAGTGATATATATATATATATATATATATATATATATATATATATATTCAATTTTCGGCTATACATTTAGCCATTTTCAAGGATGAAATATTTTAACTGTTAAATAAGAAATAATTTGTTGCATGTATGTATTTATATAATGTTTTCATTTTTCAAAACGCGATCAAAACATTCTGTCCGTGTTCATAGTTGATATTATTGAGTGTTGTTTTTTTGTTTTTATTAATAAGGCTTCCATTATTTTTTGCCTTTTTTTGCAAGTAGATGATGCTATTATATTTGTGTTATTAACAAGTATGTTACGAATAGTGTCCAGTAGGTTTCCATGAATATTGAAATGAGATCTAATTGAGCTATGGTCAGAAAGATACAGTGTGAGTCTTCGTGTTAAACATGTTGTAGTGTGGCCTATATAATTATTTATGAATTTTGATTGATCAGGAATAAAATTACTTAATGGGCATTTAAATTCGTAAATAATATTTTTCTACTTAATTTCAAGATATATATATATATATATATATATATATATATATTAAGACATTTTATTTTATTTTTATGGACACTATATATATATACATATATATATGTATATATTTTCATTAATTTTTTTATATATAATTATATTTTTATTATAAGTTGTTATAATATAAACATTTTTAAATCGCTCCACAAAATCTTTTATGTTTCAATACTATGATTGTACTTCCTCATGCGATGGTAGGTAACTGGTTATAAAATGATTTCTTCGGGGAATTTAAAAACAAATCTTTACCACTTTCCAGAAAGTTAAAGGTGGGGGCATAAAGTCAGAATTAAAAATAGACTTGTGGGTGTGTCTGGATTAACCAATTAAATGTCAGATCTACGCTAAATAGAAAATAGTCAGAGGCTGGAGGTGGGTGAGTTATTTATTCTTCATGTCGTGATAAACCGGCATGGCATCATTGACGATTGTGGAGAATATGACAGCAACAAATATATCTTGAGTGTAGCCAGTTTATGACTCTATACATCCACAGAAATTCTTTTCTTGAATTTTCGCAATCTCTTCTTTTTCGAGTAAAAGACACGTGAAGACGCGATATTTTAAAAAAAACTAAATGACGTTATTTGAAAGATGTTGAAACTAGCAGAACACAAAACATACTATATATATATATATATATATATATATATATATATATATATATATATATATATATATTTAATAAATGGAAAGAACAGTTATATTTATAATTCACAGATCTAATAATTTATTTTTATTTAAAAAACAGTGCTCAATACGATCCGTAGAGCTTAATTATTATAATTATTTTTTAAAATATGATTCCATTGAGACAGAGAATATCCTATGTTTCAAAACTGAAGATTCCAAATCAAAATGAAGTTTAAAAATTACATCTACAATACAGAGTTTCATTCCATTATCAAGCGATATATATATATATATATATATATATATATATATATATATATATATATATATAGTCTTAAGATGTCCTATATTTATGGGATAAAATGCTCAATATCAGAGATAGAGCGTGTGTAAATATAAAAGTGACATATGCATCCAGCAGCCTCTAAGTGTTCACTTTTATATTTAAATATATATATTAAGAAATGGACAAGGTCCGACAATTTATTTATTAAAGACATTTTATTATGTTTAACGTTGTTATTTTATAGATACAAGTATTTAAGCAAATGCTCTGTTTATGATAAACAGTATTAAATAACATTTACCGGCCTGAATGTCCGAGAAATTTTCATAGAAAATATTCGTTCTTTGACAGGATTCGAACCTGCATCCTATACGGAACCGTCATATTAAACATAATAAAATGTCTTTAATAAATAAATTGTCGGACCTTGTCCATTTCTTAATATATGACGTCATTTGTTTACATTCGATACGCCAGAGCAGTTATGAATGTACGAGATTCATGGAAAATTGGAGTTTATAAGCAGTAAATTCGACCTTGTCTACCGAACGCTTCTTTGTAGCTTAACGGTAAGGCACGTCAGCGTATATGACGGTTCCGTATAGGATGCAGGTTCGAATCCTGTCAAAGAACGAATATTTTCTATGAAAATTTTTCGGACATTCAGGCCGGTAAATGTTATTTAATACTGTTTATCATAAACAGAGCATTTGCTTAAATACTTGTATCTATAAAATAACAACGTTAAACATAATAAAATGTCTTTAATAAATATATATATATGTATATATATATATATATATATATATATATATATATGTATATATATATATATATATATATATATATATATATATATATATATATATATATATAAAAAAATCTAGGTGATGGTTGTATTAACTTTTTACATTTAAGCCAGACAATATACGCCTTCTGCTATACTGGTGTTGGTTGGATTAACTGAATGTCTATGTTTTCAACGGAAGATTCCTACATTTTCCGTTTTATTTTGTTCTTTTTTTCCTATTTTAAATGTTTCATTTTTAAGTTCCTGGGTTTATATCTACACAATTTGAGTCGAAAAATGCTAACGTTTTAACGTTAGTTAAAATAGCTATACTTATGAAGTAACTTTGGATTTCTCTGTTATGTAATTTATATGCTCTGTTATAATAAATACATCGAGCTCTTTTTTGTGGATCAGGTTTAATATTTTATATTATTAGGATTCACTTGGATTACTTACCAACACATTATTACCCGTACTATATATATATATATATATATATGGTACATATAATTACAACCAAAAATTTCTTGTTAATGATTTATGAGAGCTGAGTAGAGGAAATGCGTCATGGCTTGATTGTTATGGAATTAAATTCAAGAAACACTGACGTATACATGAACAAATGTAACTGGTGCTAAAAGACGCCCAGGTAAATTTGCTTCTCTTCATAATATGGATTTCGTTCTTCGTTAAGAATTTTGTCTCTTTCATGTGTTTAAATTGTTTTGCTCGTTTGGCAATCCATTCTCTTTCGACTGATCATCTAATTTCTAAGGCAGATTCAAGATGAAGCTAGCGTGAAATACGATATTGTCTGATCAATCAATCAATAATCAATGCTTCAAATCAAGTGATCACTTCTTTGATCTTGACTCCTGTGTCTTACTCGATCAGTTTACTATTTGACGCTAACAATTCTGTTTAATAATGGAGGTAGATTAAAGAGTTTTCTAGCCTTTTGTTGCCTGAGTGAAAATTAATGATTGTTGTAAATGCACGCTTAGATTCTTAACGTCCACTTTGAGCGAAGCTAAGAAAATTAAAGAATGGATCTGTAATTTGTATTCTTGATCAGAAAGATTGCGTCTGTATTTCCAAGGTAAAGGGAGTTGAATAATTTCGTTCTAATATTGGACAGTGAATGTTCTATTTAAATAATCACGTTAACATGCAGATAAATGAACCAACATGAATAGGCGCTTCATCGTGCTATAATGTCAGAATCGGCACTAATTAGGAGCCGTATACTTATGACCTTGTGCCTAAAATATTCACCTCCTCCTTTCACGAATGCCATTAAACTTTTGTGTGGAGAATAAAGCCATAGCCTCATAACCCTTACGTGTTGCTACTGTGGCTTCTGTCACAAGTAAGTTTTTTTATGAGGTGGAGTCGCCAATTCGGCCTTCAACCGCTTTTGAATTCAGTGCTGTTTTTCTCTTATACTTGTTGCCTAAGAACGCTAGAGAGCTTCACTTTCCATAGCTGGAGGGTGAAGAGGAGATTGATTCGTACCTTGGCCAAGGATATTTTTAAGAACTTAGTAAAAAATAATGATCTAACACGTATTAAATTCATGTCCAATTGTTCTCAAGATTCTTTTCAGTTATTAAAGCAAAAACGATTTTCTACTGTAAATTTGTCTTCAGTTAAAAACACACCTTTTACACTCATTTATTAAATCTATATAGGAGGCATAGTGGGGTAATAGAATTCCAGTCGAGTTCATTAAATTCTTACGCACAAATATCCTTCGGAAAAGAATAGATCCATCTCCCCCCCCCCAGCTATGGTAATCAGCAGGACAAACTTGGTCCTATAAACTTGGCTTCTAACCGGTCTAGAAGAAGAACAACTCTGAATTCAAAATTTCCAACTATTTAAGTTTGTTTGAGCCCATTAAATTTGGTTGGCAACCAATCGAGGAGAACTATAACTCTGAATTCAAAACCGTATGTAACCCTGTCGAAGCGCGTAATATGCAGCTAAGGAAAGGATCGGGGATCGGGGATCGGGGATCGGAGAAAAGGATCGGTGGAAAGGATCGTGGAAAGGATCGTGGAAAGAATCGGGGGAAATGATCGTAGAAAGGATCGGGGAAAGGAAGGAAAAGGATCGGGAAAAGCATCGGGGAAAATTATCGGGGAAAGTATCGTGGAAAGGATCAAGAAAAAGGATCGGGGAAAGGATCGAGAAAAAGAATAGGAGAAAGGATCGTGGAAAGGATTGAGGAAAAGGATCGGGGAAAAGATCGAGGAAAAAGATCGGGAAAAGGATCGGAGAAAGGATCGGGGTTGGGGATAATCAGAGAAAAGTACCAGGGGAAGGATCATGGAAAAGGATCAGGGACTCTGTGATCTCGACTACCGTCGAGCATCATTCATTCAAAGAATCACACTTTGAGAAAATGTTCTGTAACTAATTGCTAAACCGCCAAATAAAACAATATAATTCTTTTTGGCAATGTCTGTAAATGTAATTCTGTTTTATTTAGACGCAAATGGAAGATATCATTTTTTTTTACAATGAATGAAAATGAAGTGTTTCCTTTGATATTGTCTCAAATGAAAGAAAAGATCGTCTCCAATGAATAGTTTATAAGCGTCAGTATTTCGTGACATACTAAAATTCGAAATAAAACACAGCAATAACTTTGTCTGGTCAATAATTATTCGTTAACAACATAGACAATGGAGAAATAATAATCAGTAACGACCAAGGTTTAAACACTGAAGAATACAATAACCACTCTTCAAGGGGAGATTATTTTCAATCACAGACAATGGCTCGGATTACTCGATATTCCTGAGTCATAAATTGCAAGGATATTACAAAGCAACATATTTCAAACATAAAATCAATCGATTTTTAAAGGCTGTTAGTTATTTATCGTGAATGATATTTGGTTAAATGTCTTCTCATGACAGTTTGAAAGGACAATTTGTTCGAAGATACTCAGAAACGGAAGATGAATTCTTAGTTGTCAAGGAATACGGATATCAGAATCATTTATTTTCTTCCGGACTTTTATTGGGATAACCTTCTAAAATAACCAAATCATTTGAGAAACAAGAAACTCAGTTAACGACGTTTCAAAAAAATTGCATTTATAATTTCAAGTTGAAATATACCAAAATATCAAAATGTGCCAATTATTTTATTAAAAATTATTTAAAGGCAATTCATTATCATTTTGTGTCAATTACTTTATTATAAATTGTTTATTACGCTTTAAAGGCCATTGACTATCATTTTGAGGAGTTATAGTAAAGATTTGTGTAAAAGTGAGGAGAATAGGGGAAGCATTAGGGAAAAAAAGCTGTTAACTATAAAACAACCAAACAGTTTATTAGAAATATATTGTTCATCTGTTTGGTTTGGTTTGTTTTACGGCATATCAACCTCAATTATTTGTACCGATTTTTAGGATAGGTTCTTATGAATAGATTATGTATTAATATTATTCTTTTTCAAAAATGTATTACTGGTAATATTTTTTTATTCAAAAATTCATTGCTGGTAATATTATTTTTACAAAAATGTATTGCTGGCATTAAAACCTATTTTTACAGTTTGAGGGTTAACTATTTACCCATAGCTGGGACCCTAACAGGTGCCACCACCCTGGGAATACCAACAATTAAGAATTGGTTCCACTCTCCTCAAGACCCCCCCCTGATCAGAGGCCTTGCTGTTGGATGTAATTTATCGTCATACCCAGGACACTTGTAACAATACAGTAATACAAAGCACATGTACTGGATTCAGTTTTTTCACATTCATTGATGCTGTCACACATCAAGAAGGTCTGTATGAACATCCATCATTTTCGTGTCAGCCATCTGAAATAGAAAATTATATTACGTAAGGGTGACAAGACCTTTGGACCACCTTGTACTTTCAAAACCCTTAAGTGTGATATATTTTTTTTTACTTTGGAGGAACGTGACTATGCAAATGCTAAGATTGGGAAGTCCTCTCACTCATGTCAACCTTTTCCTCACAGACAATTAGTTGATCAAACCTCCATACTGGGGGTAACCAATATAGAATATGTGTGTTTTGTGTAATAATACAAAAAAAAATCTCCTAGTTAAAAAAAAACAACAAAAAACGAATGATTTGACTTCCAATAAGCAAAAGAGACAATGCAATTTTTTGTGTGTTGGTCTGAAAAGAGTCGTTGAAAGAAATACAGCGACACTATGGAATAACAACTGTAGTCCCTATGAATGTGGTGATTTTCCAAGCGTAGCTTAGATGTGTCACAAAGCCGAAGTATAGGGCACCCAGTGAGGATCGATCTCCCTACTCAGTCGTAAATGTTCTAGCAAGACAAGCTTGCTAAGTATTACACCGCCTCGAGGTGTCCAAGTCGTTACGAATATGTCACAAAGTGTCAATGAAAGAATGTTACCGAAGAATGTATTGATCAAGTCTGTGTGAACAACATAAGTCATTTGTGTTCGATTCCCTGAACAATTATTGCAATGATAATGTCTTTTTTCAAAAGTACAGAAGACAGTAGAAAGGATCGACCGAAACCTTTTGAGGGCGAGATAAACAGCACTAACAATGAGTTCAGTTGCCTGAGAAGTTTGTAGATTCTTTGGTCTGTAACTGCTACCTTCTATAGGTCTTGTAAATGCAAAATTCCCGAAGCCTGCTTTCTAATAACATCATTGTGGAGTGCATATATAAAAGGTTTGGCCAGAATTCTAACTAGGTTTGTTGCTTCCGTCTATTTTTTTAATCATTTCACCCCAAGCAAGGTAATAAAGCCACTAAGACACAAGGGATTACTGTAAGTGAAATAAATAACGTTGTTGAGGAGAACTGACAAAAAAAAAAAAAAACCGACCCCAAAAGACAGATGACGGCGACTGAAGCTACATTTACATTTTTAAAGATTCGAGTTGACTGACAAGCAAAATTCGGAAGAGAGTTCCGTAGGTGGGAATTGCGATAGAAGAATCGATTAACATAGAACTTACGGTTACATCAAGCAATTTCAATAGTAAAATGTTGCGACCTAACTGCAAATCTAGTTAGTTAAGTGCCATACGTGATAGGCGCTTGGCCGATCATATCGTTTACGATCCATTGACTGACTAGGCAGAGATTTTCCCGCATTACGTTGCCGTTTCTTTCTGCGCTAGACTGGTTGCCATTCATGGCTTTAGGACCCAGTCTGTTCTATTCAACCCATAGCTGGAGAAAGAAGAGATGAATTCTATACCATTCTGTTTCGGCCTAGTTAGGGATAGAAATAAAGACACAAGAGAGGAATTGAGTTAAACAAATATATTAACAGAAACAGTAATACAAACATATACAAACAAGACTGTCAGAGTTGACTTCTGGAAACTTTCCTCTTCCAAAAGGCAGTATCTGCTCCTATTTATAGTTTGGAGACTCCATACTATAACACTTTCCCAACGAGTCTCCTTCGGGGAGGTAAAACCGGCCCTGAATCCGTTTATACGGGTTCAAATGGGCTATTTTTTGGCCGAGCCTAATGGCTCGGGAATGCCCACGTTAAAAAGGCCTTGTGCCACATGACACCCTCGTAGGGGGGGTGACTGAATATCGTCAGTCAGTCGTTCACTTTTGAACAGACTGCTGGGTTTGAACTCTCTTCCTATGGGCGGGAGGAAACCGAAGGAGGCTACGCCGAAGGGCGGAGTCTCCTTCGGGGAGGTAAAACCGGCCCTGAACCCGTTTATACGGGTTCAAATGGGCTATTTTTTGGCCGAGCATAATGGCTCGGGAATGCCCACGTTAAAAAGGCCTTGTGCCACATGACACCCTCGTAGGGGGGGTGACTGAATATTGTCAGTCAGTCGTTCACTTTTGAACAGACTGCTGGGTTTGAACTCTCTTCCTACGGGCAGGAGGAACCTGAAGGAGGCTACGCCGAAGGGCGGAGTCTCCTTCGGAGAGGTAAAACCGGCCCTGAACCCGTTTAGGCGTGTTCAAACGGGCATATTTTGGGGCTGAGCCCACGGGCTCGGGAAACCCACAATAAACAACCGACCTTGTGCCACATGTTGCCTCAGTGGGGGGGGGAGACTGAAGGAGGCTACGCCGAAGGGCGGAGTCTCCTTCGGGGAGGTAGACCGGCACTGAACCCGTTTATACGGGTTCAATGGGCATATTTTTGGCCGAGCCCACGGGCTCGGAATGCCCACGTTAAAAAGGCCTTGTGCCACATGACACCCTCGTGGGAGGTGACTGAATATCGTCAGTCAGTAGTTCAAGGAAGTCAGTAGTTCAAGTCGAGTCAAGAGTCGAGTCAGAGGCAGTCCGAAACAGAGTCGCGTTCAGACAATTACTGCAAGACAATGGAATATTGGTACTGGTCGAGACTACATTGTTCACTTTACTAAACCTGATTGTTCATACTAACACTTCTACTTCTCTGTATATATTCCTGTTTGTAATATATCTGTGTTATTCCATACCTGTGTTCGAGTTCTTCTTTATTGGTTCTACCTTGGACTATCACCATGGTGCAAGGAACCGGACCATAACAGTAAGTGAATGTAACGAAATCGACTGGAATTTGGGTCTATGATTCCGAGCGAATATATCCATTACACCAAAATACGAATCTCGTACTAAAGCTTCAAATTCATGAAGTCGAGACAGCAAAAAAGTAAAGCTCATCAGAAGAATTGTTATTCCTTTGTTGGGCCACTGTAGTTTGGTATTTAGGTCTACACCTAAAGACACGGACTCAGACGGAACCATGGTTCAATTTTAACATAGATAAGCTTTTATGCTAATTCAAATCAACTCACTTCATAGATATTTGATTTATTGTACGTCTCGTCAGAGTATTACTGGCTGAATACGGGCCAGTCGGGGATGGACAAGCGATCAATATGACATCTTTCTCTTGAATGCAGCTCAGCGTTCGAAGCCGACGTCAACATTGTACTGTATAAATCTGGGTGTGGCTGTCACTTGGGAAACGATGTTTATAGCATTTGTTGCGCCCCTCGTGAAATGCATCAAACCGTACGTTGCTAGGAAAGTAACTAATAGGAAGATTGGGTGTGACTCTTGAAGAAAAAAAATGTCTATTTTGTCCAGCTATAGATCATACGAAATTGTTGAAGTTCATAGCAGAAGACACGGTCGAGAATATATTTCTATAAATCAGCTTCAGACTTTCAAAGTAATCAATTACATCTTGTTTTGCTTTTATATTTCAATTTAGTTGTACAGTCACCGACTTCGCAAAATCTTGTTTTATCAGGCGACGAGAGTCCAAAGACCAGTGGTCAACTTCAAACCGGATATTTCCTGTAAAGTACCACATAGATATTTCTTCTTGGTCATGAATCATACAATAACAAAAATTGTATTTCGCCAAAAATCGGCCGAGGCCATTCTGAAGATAACCAATCTAAAGCAAGTAATCTTGGTTCACTTATCTGATGATTAACTGTATTTCAAGTTTCATGGAATCTGTTGTAATTTACCCAAGCATGCATGGACTCTCCCAACTATAAATAGGAGCAGGTACTGCCTTTTGGGAGAAAAAAATTTCCAGCAGTCAGCTCTGACATCGGACCGAACATTCTTGCTGTAACACTCTAGTTTGTATATGTTTGTATTACTGTTTCTGTTAATATATTTGTTTCATTCCTCTCTTTGTGTCTTTATTTCTGGTTTCTAACAAGACCACAACAGAACCACATCCACTCTTCCGTAGATATATCATTAACAGTTGCGCGGTCATGTAATAAATGCATAAAAATAGATAAGAGCGTAAGACAAGGATGCGCCATCTCACCGGACTTATTCAACGTTTACAGCGAGGCAATCCTGAGAGAATTAGAAGTTCTACCAGCATATATTATTGGCGGCTATAAGCTTAAAAACACGTGATATGCAGTTGGCAGAGAATTGATAATAGACACATAAATTAAACTATTCCTATAGTAGCTAGTAAACAAAATCGAGAAAAACGGACTAAACAACAATTTTAAGGAGGTAGTATGTACGGTTGTCAGCAAGAGGAACAGCTCAAGATGTCAACTACGAATTGGAGACACCATAAAAAATTTAAATATCAAGGAAGTGTTTTAACAAAGGAATTAGAATGCTCATTGGAATAGTGAAAGGTGACTTTGAAAAAGCTAACTAAAGTATTAATAAATGGAAAATTTCCTTAGAAACAAAGAAAATCTTGTGTCCTTCTTCAACGGGCCATAGAATAAACAGAGAAATGGGAATTACTCACCGACAGATGCTTTTGTAGATGGTGTATTTTCTGAGGGAAATCGTATTGTTAGCCAAAACCAAATCTCTGTCTAATTCCTTAATGTGCGAAACTTTTTATGAACATAAGCTTAAATTTAAAATTTTGATCGGTATAAAAGCGTTATGAATTGTAATAATGAAGAAGTAATAATAAAACGGTTCTCGATGTAAAATAACAGAATTAAAATTTATACTAAGAATAATTAAACATTTGTTCCTCACCGGTGGTATATATATATATATATATATATATATATATATATAAAGTGAACAAAAGTCAACACTATATGCAATCGTCAGTCTGTTTCGATTGCATCTAGCATGAAACAGACTGTCGCCCTGACGACTTCTATGTTCACTTTTATATTTACACACGCCTCTATCTCTGATATTGAGCACTTTATTCCATAAATATAGCACAACTTAAGACTATATTTCTTCATATATATATATATATATATATATATATATATATATATATATATACCCCACAGTGAGTGCCGGTAGTAGTAATAAAACAGTTCTTGATGCAAATAACAGTTTTAACCGCTTTTCTTTATTTTTTTTAACATTTTCGTAGTCATTTATTTTGGTTTGGGAAAGAAGTCATCCTTTCAGGAATGGAGATACCAGAAAAAATCCGGGTTGCATATTTATGTTTTGATAACATTCGATGGCAGCACTCTCGGGGATTTCCATTCTAAGTTACTTTCTCTTTTAATAAGTTTAGCATGCTTTAAGTCAAAGTTGTCCTTGAATTTATTTACATGTATAACTAATGAATTTTTAAATTGTTGCGTACAACTTCCCTTTTGTGTTCATAGATAAATTTTTTAAACGTCTGCATGTTTCCATAATGTATTGTGAAAAACAGTTCTGGCAGTTTATATCTGCTGCAGAATTATTATTTTTACAGGTATTTTTGATTCTGATCATAACCATAATAGTTTTATATCGGGTTTTCATTATTTGGATGATGTTCAGGTTGGATAAAATATATTGCATATTAGATGATATGCAATTAGTAGGTAGTATTATATGTGTCTTTATCTAGTTTATTGTTGTTAATAAAGTTATCTTTTTTGCGGTTGTATATTTTGTATGCCTTTCTCTTAGCATTGTAGATGAAATGACAAGGATATTGGAGATTTTTGAAAGTAAAAAAGATGAGCGTGAAAAGCCCTGTTTTCATTGGCTGACGCTGACTGACATATGTCAATAAGAACGGTCGAAGCCCGGCCTTGCTAGTTTCTTATGTTTACCGCTTCTTGCAATGTCGCAGTGCGTAGCACGAAGCTTTCAAGGAGGCGGCCAGACTCGTCTAGAATCAGGTTGGGGGTTGCTGTTGGAGCCAATATGATGCAAAACCCGAAATCGGCGATGAGAACAGTGCATCACTGAAGACCACCATTGATGCATCTAAAATGTATGATTTAACTATTTACTGCAGATTCTTAACGCTCTTAAATAGAATCCTTTAATTATTCTGGATTTGATTTTATTACAGCGGTGGGAATAAAAATTAAGCGGGTCATTCTTATTGATATATTTTCTGTAAACCTCAAACTGGAATTCATTACTATTTCTGTCCAGCAAGGAAGGAGAAATGTGTTATTTCCAAATGAGGATATTCCAAATATCTTTATATTGATTCTCAACTTCCCTTGGTTACCTCATCATTTAAACTTAAAAACAACTTTCTTGACAATGAAGCCCTCTCGTATTCACATCACTTATAAACAGAAATGCACCATGTCCCAGCTTCTCGGGGACACATCCAAGCAAATGACAAGCTAATCTATGATACCGAACGAGATGTTTACTGTATTCCATCTTAATTTACCAAGACAAAACATGTTAATGCCTCGAGTAAATTAAGATCAGAAGCCATATTCGCTTAAATACCGCTCCAAGCCATTTTCATACGGCATCTATTTGATTTACAGAATTTCATCATTGTATTAAATTACAATTATCATTATGCTTAATTGTTATTATCGATTATTATTATTATTAAATTATGGTAACTAATATGACACTGTGGCTAGCACAAAATTAAAGTTTATCCATAGTTTATCCTTATTTACATTATTCGGAATACTGTCGTCATCTTTGTCGCCATATTTATTACAATGTTTCGGACTATGTTTTATAAAAACATAGTAACAACGTTGTATTTAGCAGTTAATAGATGGTGAGTTATCTCACTTAAACCAAAATTTCCGTCAGCTCATACTCGATTAAAAATTAATTGGAAACTGGTAAGATAATTAAATTGGAAAATATTTTGTTTCTAAAGTTATAATTTTTAACAGCATTGCACGAACAAAAATTACGCTAGGATGTACTGTTTTTTTCATTTGCAAACAAAAGTATATTTCACATAGCTAAAAACGCTATTTTTAGTGAGTCTATGTGTTTGAGTTGATATCCCTGTTTTTTCTATTTTATTAAACAGTAAGATTAATAACAATCACCCTTGATTGAGAAATAATATTAAAGAAAAATTGGGCCTCTGAGAGGAATCGAACCTGCACCCCTTTTCTTCTAACAGAAAAACATTTGTTGAGCGGAAGATGTTGTGAGTTTCCTGCGTGTCGGTGTATGAATCAAGCAAAACACAGTTGTAGAGGAAAATACTGGTATATTCATAAAAGCAATTAACAATAGAGTGATTAGTAGAACGAAGGTTGGTTAGTACGAAACAATATCCAAAGTCTATAGTCCAACGGTATGTACCGGGTAAGCTTATCTGGACCGCTAAGATATTTAGCCCCCCCCCCACGAGGGCGTCATGCGGCACAAGGCCTTTTTAATGTGGGCATTCCCGAGCCATTAGGCTCGGCTAAAAAATAGCCCATTTGAACCCGTATAAACGGGTTCAGGGCCAGCGAACTCCCCGAAGGAGACTCCGCCCTTCGGCGTAGCCCCCTTCGGGTTCCTCTCGCCCGTAGGAAGAGAGTTGAACCGAGCAGTCGCTCAGAAAGTATCTGGGCCGCTAAGATATTTAGCCACCCCCACGAGGGCGTCATGCGGCACAAGGCCTTTTTTAATGTGGGCATTCCTGAGCCATTAGGCTCGGCCAAAAATAGCCCATTTGAACCCGTATAAACGGGTTCAGGGCCAAGCGACCTCCCGAAGGAGACTCCGCCCTTCGGCGGAGCCCCCCTTCGGGTTCCTCTCGCCCGTAGGAAGAGAGTTGAACCGATCAGTCGCTCAGAAAGTATCTGGGCTGCTAAGATATTTAGCCACCCCCACGAGGGCGTCATGCGGCACAAGGCCTTTTTAATGTGGGCATTCCCGAGCCATTATGCTCGGCCAAAAAATAGCCCATTTGAACCCGTATAAACGGGTTCAGGGCCGGTTTAACCTCCCCGAAGGAGACTCCGCCCTTCGGCGTAGCCCCCTTCGGGTTCCTCTCGCCCGTAGGAAGAGAGTTGAACCGATCAGTCGCTCAGAAAGTATCTGGGCTGCTAAGATATTTAGCCACCCCCCCACGAGGGCGTCATGCGGCACAAGGCCTTTTTAATGTGGGCATTCCCGAGCCATTAGGCTCGGCCAAAAAAATAGCCCATTTGAACCCGTATAAATGGGTTCAGGGCCGGTTTTTACCTCCCGAAGGAGACTCCGCCCTTCGGCGTAGCCTCCTTCGGGTTCCTCTCGCCCGGAGACAAGAGAGTTGAACCGATCAGTCGCTTAGAAAGTACCTGGGCTGCTAAGATATTTAGCCACCCCCACGAGGGCGTCATGCGGCACAAGGCCTTTTTTAATGTGGGCATTCCCGAGCCATTAGGCTCGGCCAAAAAAGCCCATTTGAACCCGTATAAACAGGTTCAGGGTTGGTTTTACCTCCCCGAAGGAGACTCCGCCCTTCGGAGTAGCCTCCTTCGGGTTCCTCTGTGTCCGGAGAGAGAGAGTTGAACCGAGCAGTCGCTTAGAAAGTATCTGGGCTGCTAAGATATTTAGCCACCCCCACGAGGGCGTCATGCGGCACAAAGGCCTTTTTTAATGTGGGCATTCCCGAGCCATTAGGCTCGGCCAAAAAATAGCCCATTTTGAACCCCGTATAAACGGGTTCAGGGCCGAGCGCCCCTCCCCTGAAGGAGACTTCGCCCTTCGGCGTAGCCTCCTTCGGGTTCCTCTCAAATCCGTAGGAAGAGAGTTGAACCGGAGCAGTCGCTCAGAAAGTATCTGGGCTGCTAAGATATTTAGCCACCCCCCGAGGGCGTCATGCGGCACAAGGCCTTTTAACGTGGGCATTCCCGAGCCATTAGGCTCGGCCAAAAAAATAGCCCATTTGAACCCGTATAAACGGGTTCAGGGCCGGTTTAACCTCCCCGAAGGAGACTCCGCCCTTCGGCGTAGCCTCCTTCGGGTTCCTCTCGCCCGTAGGAAGAGAGTTGAACCGAGCAGTTGCTCAGAAAGTATCTGGGCTGCTATGATATTCAGCCACCCACCCACGAGGGTGTCATGCAGAACAAGGCCTTTTTAATGTGGGCATTCCCGAGCCATTAGGCTCAGCCAAAAATAGCCCATTTGAACCCGTATAAACGGGTTCAGGGCTTCTTTATTCCCCGAAGGAGACTTCGCCCTTCGGCGTAGCCTCCTTCGGGTTCCTCTTCGTCCGGAGACAGAGAGTTGAACCGAGCAGTCGCTCAGAAAGTATCTGGGCTGCTAAGATATTTAGCCACCCCCCACGAGGGCGTCATGCGGCACAAGGCCTTTTTAATGTGGGCATTCCCGGAGCCATTAGGCTCGGCCAAAAAAGTCTCCCATTTGAACCCGTATAAACGGGTTCAGGGCCGGATTTAACCTCCCCCCCGAGGAGACTCCGCCCGGCGTAGCCTCCTTCGGGTTCCTCTCGCCCGTAGGAAGAGAGTTGAAACCGAGCAGTCGCTCAGAAAGTATCTGGGCTGCTAAGATATTCAGTCACCCCCCACGAGGGTGTCATGTGGCACAAGGCCTTTTTTAACGTGGGCATTCCCGAGCCATTAGGCTCGGCAAAAAAGGTCCCATTTGAACCCGTATAAACGGGTTCAGGGCCGGTTTAACCTCCCTGAAGGAGACTCCGCCCTTCGGCGTAGCCTCCTTCGGGTTCCTCTCGCCCGTAGGAAGAGAGTTGAAACCGAGCAGTCGCTCAGAAAGTATCTGGGCTGCTAAGATATTCAGTCACCCCCCACGAGGGTGTCATGTGGCACAAGGCCTTTTTTTAACGTGGGCATTCCCGAGCCATTAGGCTCGGCCAAAAATAGTCCCATTTGAACCCGTATAAACGGGTTCAGGGCCGGTTTAACCTCCCCTCGAGGAGACTCCGCCCTTCGGCGTAGCCTCCTTCGGGTTCCTCTCGCCCGTAGGAAGAGAGTTGAACCGATCAGTCGCTCAGAAAGTATCTGGGCTGCTAACTCCGACTCTCTCCCCAGAGCTGACTTATATAAGAGGGACCAGTCCATTACTAGTTAGAAGGTGGGTGCGCCCCAACAACCAGCTTGGCCACAAAGCTAATCCAAGAGTCCGAATTTTGAATTACCTTTTTAACGAAAATACATTTCTTGCTGGGAATCTATATCTGTTAGTTTCAGATTCGTACCGGAAGCATAAACAACAGTAACTTTTTGAAAGGATTTTTTATCCAACATTATTTCTATATATAAAATTATGTGACTTCCGTCAGCTCGTCCGTCCGTCACACCCTCTAAAATAGCCATACGTTAACCGATCGAAACCAAATTTGGGGGAGAAGTGCAAACAGATACAAACCTACAGTTGTTTTTATTATTTAATATGCGAAATACTACCTCTTAATTAAAAACAATTTAATAATTAAAATAACAAATACTTAAAAATGCAATATTATTTTTTTGCATATATTTTCTTTAAGTTTTTATATATACAAGAATGCAGTTTCCAGTTCGCCTTGCGTTTGTGAAAACTATAAACAAATCACAAGGCCGAACGCTTCAAAAATTTGGAATTTGCCTCCAGAAAGAAATATTTATGCATGGTCAATTGTATGTTGCATGCTCAAGAGTAAGAAATCCTAAAATAATTATTCTTCGCTGTTAAAAAGGAAAAAAAAATAATTAAAAAAAATTGTTTACCATGAAGTCCTATGAAGTTAAACTAAAGAAATTATTAAACCACGAAGTAAATATTTTCCAGACAAATTAGTTTCTTCAAATTTAATTGATTGGTTTGCGAAATTTAACGAAACGTACAGTTTGTAAGTCTCGACAAAAAATGTTAGCGATAACTTCAACAATACTAAATACTGTAAGGATTTCAAATCACGTCAGTGTGTTGCAAAGAATTCTGGGTACTATAAACTAAAAGCGAGTAAATATACGAGATTTTATGCGTGAACTATATAGTAAGCGAGATTTATTAAACCAATGCATCCAAGCATTTATTCACTTTCAGGATTACATATAATTAAGGAGCAAACATTTTCATCAAGTGATAAATCAATGATCAATGTTTAACACCAACAACGTATACATCCAGTATGTGTAGGTCTTTTATTAGTGCTGTATGTTAGCTTTCTTGTTTGTCTGCCATTCCTAAGATCTAATCATTTTCTGTACCGAGAAAATGTTTTGGCTTGGTCAGAAAAATAATTGACTAAACACTGAGTTTTGTAAATATCAATTTGTATAGTATACTATTCAGGCTCGAAAAGACCGGAGGCCTGGATCGAATTTAATGTCCATTAGGAATCTTTGATCTAGGGAGAGTTGATCTGTGGTGACCCCAGTAGTACTAGCTTCACTCTCAGAGATATTGAAGTAAGCATTGTCAACCTCAGAAAATCAAAAGATATATGTGCCTCGACGGCTGACCTAAAAGGTTACCTCAAAGCCACCAAGTGCAAATTTGGGCCTCAAAAGATGTCACTGGGTACACTAACATAAACAAAGAGAACCTATCTGAACTTAGCATATAAACACAACAGACAACCGGATGACAGGAAGTTATATAAATTCCTGACTTACAACGTGGACAGAAAATGCCTCGCATCGTATCAAGATGAAGATGGAACGTTCGAAGAAAGACCAGAAACCACATACTTCTAGTTCAGCCGACGTTAAATTAATGTAATCCAGAAGTGGAAAAATTTATTCTCGTATTCGTACCAGACATTAGTAAAATTACATTTGTTTTAAGAAGTGTGGGTACTCACACTCAAAGTTGTAAACTGAAAACTAAGAGAAAAGTTTGCCAGTGTACAGTTACTGAAGCAAACATTACTGACTGACAGAATAGAATTATCTATCTATCTATCTATCTATCTATCTATCTATCTATCTATCTATCTATCTATCTATGTCCCCCTCTCTCTCACTTTCGCTCTCTCTCTCTCTCTCTCTATATATATATATATATATATATATATATATATATATATATATTATAAATTAATTGATTTAAAATATGGTTTCTTCGCTACACAAGAATTACCATGTTTCAAAAATCGAACTAAAAACTTCAAATTTAATTATATAATTAAATTAAAAGCATTAGTTGTTTCATCTTCAAGCGAACTTTGGAACAAAAATCCAAAATTCGGTTGAACTAATGCTTTTAATTTAATTATATAATTAAATTTGAAGTTTTTAGCTTCGATTTTGAAACCTAACAATTCCCGTGTAGCGAAGAAACCATATTTTAAATCAGTTAATTTATAATATTTATAATCTGTAAATTTACATTGAGAACTGTTTTGTAAAAATAAGAATATCAATAAGAACACCGGATTTTATATCTTATCGTTCTTTCTTTTTATTATAATATATATATATATATATATATATATATATATATATATATATATATATATATATATATATATAGTTTATATATTTAGTTATTTAATTTCGCAATTCATAGACGTTGGTGATATTACGTTTACATATTCAAATCCCGTTCGTGGTTTACCAGTTTCGCGGGAAAGATGTTAAGAATTGTGACGACACTATATATATATATATATATATATATATATATATATATATATATATACAGAACAACTGAGCAAGGAAAAGAAGAGAAATATACAGTTATGTAATTAGGTGTAGTCACTGAAAGAGAGTGTATTTGTATGTGTTTGGTTTCACTAAGCTCCGTGGTATTCCTGGAGTTTAAGTTCCCTAGAGAGGGAACTAGGCACACCTTGTCATTACGGAATTCTCCGAATAAAGATAGACAAAAAAAGAGATTAATGAGTCTTTTCGTTTATATAACGCCACCTAGAGGGGGTTAAGCGATGTCCCCGTGCCAGACAATGTAAGGTAATTCCAGAGTACGAACAGATATTTGGCAGAATTTATGAGACTCTTCGAAAATACCTAGACCAAACTTTTATTTAGTTCCCTTTATTCTGAACGATTTTCGTAAAAGAAAATCTATTTTGACTGATAAGCGTGCTCATTTTGGTATTGGCTGCTCATAAAATGTTGATTGAACGACTTCTGAGGCATTTGACAGGATGTGGCTTGCTAGACTTCTTCACAAGCTGAAATTCTATGAATTCTCCAAACGAAATTTGGATGATCCAATCCTTCTGAACAAATCGTGTAATGAACGTTGTCTTGAATGGCAACTCTTCTATATCTTTCCACATTAATGCAGATCTCTCCCAAGGCTCTATCCTTGGACCTACGTGGTTTCTTATCTTCATCAAAAAGCGTCCCAAAATAATCAGTTCCCAACAAAGTTTCTATGCTGATAACATAATTATTTACCCCTTATTTACGTTCGATAGGGTTGCTAAAGTACAGGGTGTAACAGCAAAATTGTCCAACATGTGTAACTGTAAAATTGTCCAATTGTTAGATTAATCTTTGAACCATCGTTTCTTAGAAATGATTAAATATATCTTAATGGAGTTCTCCGAGGTTTTTATAACCCTATTTCTATTCTACATAGAACAATAAGAATGTATAATTACTCTTACAAGCTTAATAGAAGAATCGTGATGAAATCGATCATTAACGAAAATGACATATTCATTATTAATTAATCACAGCTCAGGAACAAAAGGAATATGAAGGATTGAAACAAAGTTCAAAAATATATATATTATTTCAGGATCATTTTCCAACTCATTCAAGATGATCTTCACCCTCTCTAACCTTCTAACTTTCTGTCTTGGTGTAACAAGGCGCCTCACATGTTTCACGTACGATTTCATTTTGAAATCTTTTTTAACTGTTCTTTGTACTGTCATAACTGAAACTCCTCTCTCACGTCCCAAATGTCTTATGGATTGAGTTGGATCTTTTCTAATTGTTATCTTTAGCTCTAAGTTCAACCGATGATCCCTCTTCTTGTTGTGTCCTCTTGGTCCAGTTTTCCTCTCTACTGTTCACTCTTTTTTTTTTTTGTTCACTCTTTGTCATGGTTTTTAAATGGGCTTTGAAGATGGAATCCTGAGTATGAATGTCGGTGATATTACTGAAGGCCTGAATGATTTTTCTAACCATTACTCAGTTGAGAAGACAGTGGGGCTGACACAACACGATTTTAACCTGTTCTCTTTCTCACTGATTAACACAAAGGGTTTTTCAATGAATCTTACGACAAATGCTATCAAGATGGCTAAATCTCTTATTTGAAAACCTGGAAACAATACACCCAATTAGTTTAGTGTCTTATTAAACATTGTGTGGGATGGACAAATGTGCTGTAACCCATTTTGGGCAACTTTGCTCTTACATAAACCTAACACTGTCAACTGGTTTCCAAAATGATCTTCAATTTGTTGTTAGTTGGGGCAAGAAATGGATTTTCACTTTAACGCCTCTAAAATAAAACCGTTGACTTTTAGTTTTCTTAGAGAACCATTTTTTGTCTTTCGTCAGCATTAGAACAACTCACTGCCCCTTCTCCGTCTCACGTTTTCCCTAGACATGAAATGGAATGAATGTATTGAATCAGTTCCTTAGCCTTCTACCTGGGAAGCCGGTTCAATGTGACATTTTTTTTCTGGGGCAGAATCAGTCTTGCATGTTTACTAATCTACCATTCCTTCATGCATTGTATACTGCTGCCACATCTGGTCTGGTGTTCTTGCTATAGATCTTGAGATACTTAATAAAATCCAAAGAGCCTGGAATGTTTTAAGACTTGAACAAACACCTCGACTTCAGCCACTTTTCTATAAATATTTTTATGGCAATTTTTCTGATTAGATTTCCTCCTTGGTAACTCAGTGGTATGATTTTAGACATAGAACTAGACTGGCAACAAGGTCTCATCGTTTTACTATTGAAATAGATCTAGCCGTAAATTCTATTCTAATAGTTTTTTTTTCGTCTGTGAAAATCTCTTCTGGCTTTTTGATTTCCTGTCACCTACAATCTTCCAAGTTTAACTGTAGCATTAATCGCCATCTTTTATCTTCATTATCCTGTTCTTTTATTGTTTTTTAGTCTCGTTAACGATTTCTCTTCTTTTTTTTTTCACTTTCAGTAACCGCTTGCATTTTAGTGGAATTATCGCCTTTCTGGGAATCGATTTAAAAAAAAAGAAGGTTACTTGCAGTTTTATTTTCTTTCAAAATCTTATGTGTGTATTAAATTCTGTGGGTCTTCATTATGTGTCCCAGAATTTTCAGATGTATCTTATTGTTAGTTTCTTTGTAGTTCCTGTTTTCTTTCAACTTTCCCATTAGTCAAATGTTCAGTTCATAGTATTCTCGACGTCTTAGTCAATTCAAGTCTCTTCTTCATCCGTAAAGAGATTGGCCAGCACTTACTGCCACAACACAGTAGTTCAGCAGTTGTTTCTAAGGACATTTTCTTATCTCGTACTGCCCTACTTAGCTCTTGCGTTAATCCAGAGTAAGCTGAAAATATTTTTCTATACTTTTTCTTTGTAATCTGCTTAGACGAACGAAATTCTCTTTGTGAATTGCATACTACAAACGAACCATAATTTAGTCGAACCTAGAGTTCACAATAAATATTACTTGACTCTGAACGTAAACATTTTTTAAAGATTATTTCCATCGTTACTCTGAAATCGAATTTAATAGATTTTTCTTAAAATGTTTTTGTTTGTATCCAGAACAATGGTGCTCTGCAGAAGGAATATCTGAGTAAAACTGCCTTTGCTGTAAAAGAAGTTAATTGTTTATAATGATAGTAAAATAGTTCCTTTGTACCGATAGTCAAGTTATGCAATTCTTTTTTTCTTTTATGTGCCATTTTTCTCTCTAGGAAGTGAGTGATCATGGCTGTACACGACTTTCGAATCATTTTAGCTCTTAGTAATATTTCTCTTTTTATTAACCCATTCACTCTAGGTTCTGTCATCTAATAAAACCTGCATATAAGGTAGGTTATATGCTGTTTCATGCTGTCTCCCTTGCATTCAATGATCTGTGAGTGTCAAATCCGCCAAGTCCTCTTTCCACATTATGTTTTATTATATTTTTATTCATTTCAAACCAAGCAAAATGATGAAGCCAATAAAGTGAGGGCGCTACTGAGAGCGAAAGAAACTGATAAAAAAGTTTCCTAAAATTCCAACTCTTTCTGATTCTGTTATAGTGGAACACACCTATTCTATAGTTAATAGACTGTCCCACCTATAATAAGTAGGAATAGTAAGAGTAACGAGGCAGTCGGTCAGTCTGTCAGTCAGTCAAAGCCGGACGACCGTTAGTCGAATACTAAAGTATCAGCGACCACAACTAGATTACTCTGCGTTATACCTATTATATCAAGTTCCTAACGTTTTGTACGTCGAACCTATTTTAAAACCGACTTAGTACAAATACAAGCCTCCACTGTGAAATCACTCCACAACATAATTTGGCGACGAGGAATTCTTACACGTACGGAGGAAGAAAAAATGTGTTCGCCACAGATTCTAAGTACAAGAATCATTTTTGTTTATATAGTTTGTTTATCCTTATATTATTCTCAGCATCCTTCTGGTGATTTAAATATCCTCTTCATTTGTGAGGAAATTTTCCAACATCCCCAGAAGCCTTCATCCATTAAATGTAATACCAATCCTCCTACAAGGGGAATTAATATTATATAGCAGTTCAACACTTAAATATTCCTGTTTCTTAATACTTTCTTTAGCGTTTGTAAGGCATCTTTCATCGTTCCAATACAGCCTTAGATTTCGGTGTCACGTTTTCCTTCATCTGCTAAAACATTTCCGAGATTACGTTCTTGCTTGATTTTAGTATCTCCAATTAGTAGCTCTCATCATTGAACTGTTCCTCCTGCTGACGACCTTAAATTCTATCTTTTTGCAACTAATGGACAGTCTTCTATCCCAGCTTCCCTTTACTACCTCGTCTAGATCCTGTATTTCTTTTTATTTCTCAGTCTACTAGAATCCTAGAATTTTTGTGAAGCCCCTATGTTTGCAGACAACTAATTCCCGGTAGTTTATTGCTTAATTTTCCTCTGGCTTATTGAAAGAGGAAACCCAATAAATATTAGGTTTATTGTCTCAGCATCCATTGAGATTGAACAAGAGATTCCTGATTATTGAATTATGAGTGAAAGTAAGGCAGAAATATCTATTATGATTGTTTCTTTCTAATGAACCAAAGGACAATAAAATTCGTTCCACATAATTTCTTATTTCAAGGCGAAACAAATGAAATAGGAAACTAAGAAATGCTTAATTTACAAACTTTGTTATCAATTGAAATGTTTTATTACCATTAGGTACAATGAGTAACAGTTTTATGTTTACAGTAACTACTTAAATGTTACTGTAGCGTAAAAGAAAAATAGATTTCATTAGTTCTTATTAAGTTTCCAATGAAGAAATGCCATAACATTTTGGGTAAAACTATTCAGTGGAACTGCTTTTTCAAAGCAAAAATATCTTTCTTATACGTACATTAATAATAAAAGAGAATTTATAGCCTTACACCGGATGATTACAAATGGTAATAGTTACTGTTAAAAATAATCCATATAAGAGAAGATAGGAGCCCCTCGAAGTGATGTAATGGTTAGCAAGCTTGTCTCGCAAGAACAATTAAATTGACTAGAGTTCGGTCCTCACTGGGTGCCCCCTACTTTCGGCCTTGTGCCAGATCCAAGCTACGCTTGGAAAATCACTATAAGAGAAGATAGATAAATTCTCTCCCTTCATGAGGAACCAAAAGGAATTTACGGTAATATTATAAACTGAGTTTGATACATAAGAATTTGTCAGTTGTATACAAGAAGAGTTCCCCGTGTATCATAGACAAACACTTCTAATTTATATATATATATATGTATATATATATATTGCCAGCATGTTTTCATTAAGCCATGTCTCATTAAATAATTTAGACAAGTTTTGTCTACTTATTCTTAATAGCATCCTCTCATATTTACGAACGAGTTTCTGAGTATGCTTAAGAAAATGATGCATATTTATTGATGTATATTTATTCCCGAGTACATACTAATATATCCACCAAAGATCCCAGTAAAAAATAATAATAAAATTAATTATATACTGTAAAAAATTTAATATATCCAATTTAATCATTCGTAATGACTCCTCCCCACCAATTAACATGTTGCAGAAAACCAACATTATATATAATTTTAAATGTCCCTCGGGAGATTGTATATCCAACAGAAAAAAAATAATATGTGTTGGTCACCCTACAACTACGTTGTCTAGAAAGTTGAGTTTTCATTTGAATGAAACATCTAACAACTCTAAACATTTACAACAGCATGCTTGTCCACAGTTGCAACTCAGAAAAATTCTTCTTGAAAATGCTTCTATAATTTTTCATGAAATAATAAACATAAACTAAAACTTCATGATGCTAATATATTAAAAGACTGAAACCAACACTTGACTAAATTAATTAGGAATACTGCACAAACATCTTAAAATTTTCACAGTAGATAGTTTAAAATATCTAGGTTATAATAACTTAGTTACCTCCCTTGAAGTTACTCCACGTGTATATTTACATCATAAAATTTAAAAATTTTACAGTACATAAGTTTTCAGATGAACACAGCAAAAACAAGACCCATTCGTCCTGTTTATAAGTAGAATGTATTTGACTGCCATATAAAAGATTAATATGTTTAGGATTATTTCAGGAAATATTATATTACATTTGCTTTATATTAAAATTTCAAATAAAATGTCTTATTTGTTTGTCAGCAATATAATTAGGGAAGTTATTATTAATAAGAGTTTGTTTTATATTTTCAGTTCACTGTAGAAAATCTGTTTTGATGATGATTTTTGCACGGTTTAGTTTTTTTTTTAAATTGCTATTTTATAATAATTTGTAAATTCATTCTTATAGTTAAGGGTGTACGAATTTATGGTGATGTTTTTTTTTATATAGGGAGAATTAATTTTGATTTTATGAATTTATTAGTGTTTATCAATATATCTATAATTTATATTAGTGTTTATCAATATATGTAGAATTTAGTTTTATTGGTGTTTATCAATATATGTAGAATTTATTTTTATTAGTGTTTATTAATATATCTAGAAATGGCATTTTATTACTATTAAGTTAGTATGCAAGTTTAAATACGTAAGTATTTGAGAATTGGTATTGGAGTTGTTATATTTCTTCCATATTCTTAACTAAGATAAGAATACCATCGACATATCAATACCATCGACATATCGATGCCATCGACATATCTTAAATAGATTGAAGTTTTTTTTTTTTTTTAAATTTATGAAATATATTATTTTCGAGAAATTACTAAAGGATGCTCCCAGAACTGAACCCATGGAAACAGCATCGAGTTGTACATATATATTGTTTTTGTGATCGTAGAATGGAACTTCAGTAGTGACACACACACGCACAAACACGCGCGCGCACACACACGCACACATATACATATATATATGTGTGTGTGTGTGTGTGTGTGTATTTGCAAAAAATTAAGATAGAGTTTATTTTTAAAAGGATAATATAAATAAATAAAAAATGAAAAAAAATTATCGTAGCGTTTGGTAAAGGCATCTGCCTTGATAAAGTCCCCCAGAGGTCGAAACGCGTCGATTAAGAAGTTTTCCTTTTGTCTTTATTCACACACACACACACACACACACACGCACACACACACACACACACACACACACACACATATATATATATATATATAATTGGACGTCTATCCACACTGAAGAACTGAGATACAGCGAAAAACACTGTCTGTGGATAACTATATATATGGTCTCAGAGACACAATAGAGCTCTCAGAAGAAAACGGTAATTTTAAAAATAGTCGCCGATGCTGCTATTAATGCATTGCTCTCCAAGTACGAATTGAGCTCTCCTGGCTTCTGGTGTATTTCGTATAGAAAACGTTAAAATTTCCCTTTCTCTCCGCCGTGCATTTATTCATGTGTACTTGATCTAAATGCTAGTGAGTATATATATATATATATATATATATATATATATATATATATATATATATATATATATATATATATATATATATAAACTTACTTATTTAAAAATATGGCTCCATCGCTACACAGAATTGTATTGAGCACTGTTTTTTTAGATAAAAATAATTAATAAGAACACGATATTATAAATCTTACTTTTTTTTTCTTTCTCATTATGTTAATATACATGCATATATATATATATATATATATATATATATATATATAGAGAGAGAGAGAGATAGAGAGATAGATAGATAGATAGATAGATAGATATTCACTGGCAAGTAGACTAAGCACACATGAAGAAATAATCTTTTATGCAACTAAGCTGTCAACGATATGACAACAATTTGGTGAATATAATTAATTGAGCAGAATCTTAGCAATCAGATTACCTTCATTAATTCTCATTAAAATGGGATAGAAATGCAATTCACTGGTAAGGTACTGGACCTCAAGCCCACTTGAGCGCATTTGGTAAGTTGAGGGAAAGAAGATTCGACTCCTGGATTGGCAACTAAACCAAAAGAATTGCAACATATCATAATAACAACATGGACCCAAATTTCGAAAGAATTCTTCCAGAACAACGTCGAATCCGTGTCAAGAACAGCTGAGGCAATTTTAAAGACAGAAGGGGTTCAAATTGATACGAGAAAAGTGTAACTCATAAATTGATCGGTGCGTGTGTGCGCATGTACCCCCTCAATATATATATATATATATATATATATATATATATATATATATATATGGGGGGTGTATAACGGTATCGAATCTAGGTCATCAATATTTGTATAACTTAGATGCTAAAAATGATTTCTTTACTCAAACTCAAATATAAAATTTTTTAATAATCTCTGTAGATGAAATTAAAAAGTAATACATTCTGGTATTTTAATATTAATTGTAATAATTCTATTATTTAAGGTCGGGTAATTTAATTTGCCTTTTCTCAAAAATACATTCCACTAAAGAACCTTATACTCTACGGAATAAATTATTTAAAATGGACATTTAAAAACAATAAGCTGAAATAAAAAGTATTCTTTGAAAAATAGCGAAAATTAGAAATACATTGCTTATTAAGTATGTCTCCAGCATCGATCAGGCTCAGACCTACTCATATATATTTATAAATATATTTGTTGGTAAAAAAAAACAAAACAAAAAACGGATGGCACCATTTATAAGTCTATCAAATCAAATTGATATCCGAGGAAAATATTGGAAAGAACTAGAAACATCCTAACAAGGCGAAAAACTTGTCTAGTTCCTTAAATTTCCAATCCCCCCCCCAAAAAAAACAAGCGATTAACTAAAGTAAAAAAGTAGAGTGCTCAATACGCTAAGTAGAGCAAAGGAATAAAATAATCCTAAAAAGCCAGGAACTACCTACCGAAGTTTCACTTAAATGGATCTTCAAAGCCAGCATGCCCTGAAGATTCTTTTTTTATGTGAAACCTAGGTAGGTACTTCCTGGCACTTTTTAGGAGTTATTATATATATATATATATATATATATATATATATATATATATATATATATATATAATGAAATGGACAGGCCTGAATGTCCGAGAAATCTTCATATAAAAAATAATATAAAAGATGAAAAAAAAATGTTTTCAAATAATTGTCGGACTTTGTCCATTTCATAATGTGTGACGTCATTTGTTTACATTTGGATACGTATCGAGCAGATAGGAATGTACAAGATAAAATCATGGAGAATTGTAGTTTAAAAACAGTAAAATCGACCTTGCTAACCGAAACGCTTCTCTGTGGCTAAATCGGTAAAAGGAAGTCAGGCTATATGACTGTATAGGATAGAGGTTTGATTCCTGTCGCATTCAGGCCGGTAAATGTTGTTAATATTGTCTATTATAAACAGAGTATTTACTTAAATATTTGTATCTATAAAAAGAACGTATAAACATAGAAATGTCTCTCTCTCTCTCTCTCTCTTTCTCTCTCTCTCTCTCTCTCTCTCTATATATATATATATATATATATACGCGCGGACGTAAGTTGCTCATACGTGCGCGCGTGGACATCCGTCTACAGATGCGTGCAAATGTGAAAAAGAATAAAAAGGTTTGATAAAGAAACAAATAATATTTTCTTGAAATCGTGCCAAGTATAAAAATCATCGTGTTTTTTTTTTCAAAGGCATGGGACCCTTTGGAGGAGGATGAAGCTTTATCGATGTTGGTCTGAGCAGTAACTTCGATCCTCACTCATGTGTCCAAACTCTGCTACTCGCCGTAAATAAGAAAAAAATATCATGTCTTTTCGCCTTCAATTTGTTATTTCATCGCTTCAGGAATTGTGTACTTAATGTCCCCCCCCAGCACCCTTATAGATTGACTGATCATTTTGAATCGAACAGATTGAAATATTTCACTACAAATGCAATTACAAAATATTCTTGTAAAATCCGCGCTATTAATAATTAACATTTAACAAAATCAGATATATTATCGTTGGGAAGACTACGAGTAAATGTTAACTTCAGACATGAAAATATTCACTATTTACTCAAAGAAAACAATTAAAATAATACTTTGTCTTTAACTCATATCGCACTGGCGTAGTTTTAAACCGGGTATTGAACTCACATTCCTTGGGTCCAGTCACTGCATCTAACCAACGCCTTTATCCAAACTCCTTGGTCCTATCACTGATCTAACCAACGCCTTTATCCACTGAGCCATGTGTCCTTGAAGACAGCTGTGTATGAATTTCTGGGTATTATTTCTGTTCTTCATATATCTTCGCGTCTTCCATACTGACTTTTCGACTAACCTGATGAATATTTATGAGTATTAAATAATTTGGAAAGCCAATAACATTTTTGCTCTTGTATATAAATACTTGTTATAAAATCAAATCCTTGCATTTGCCTAGATAAAGTCCCGCAGAGAACAAAACGCATCAACTAAAATGTTATTCTTTTGTCTTTATTCATATGATTAAGTTACGGAAATCATTTAAGAGACAAGGAAATAGTTTCCGTCTCTATTTCTGAGATGAGGTATTATGTCCACTATTTACATTATTCGGACTATTGTCCTCATCTTTGTCGCCATATTCATTACAAAGTTTTGGCCTTTCAGTATCTGTCTATATTTCTGAGATGAGGTATTATGTACACTATTTACATTATTCGGACTATTGTCCTCATCTTTGTCGCCATATTTATTACAACGTTTCGGCCGTTGTACGCTCCTGTCTTCTTTAGGTGAACCCTTTATTTCGCTCACTGGGGGTGGATTGTTCTAGTTCCACGTGCCATGTTTAATGGATGCCAGTTATCAGTTATCTCCTGTTAATTTCCCTCTGAAAGTTCTCCACTGCCTTAACCGGGTATTGAACTCACACTCCTTGACTCCTGTGTATGAATTTCTGGGTATTATAAACCTAATGTCTTCAGAAATATTTTACCAGTGCTCATATTGCAATTTTTGTTGTTATCATAGTATGTTTTTACCAGAGCTCATATTGCATTTTTTGTTGTTATTATCGCTTTTCTTTGGCACTCCTTATTACTGGTTCTTATATTGTATTCATTTCTACGCTTGGTCGGCTCAGGAGATTTTTGTACCCTAGCATATGTGCCGATTCCTTAAGTTTACGAATTTTCCAATGGTGTTCTTTGTCTATGATCTCAACCTGATCCCACAGAGGGCGGTGATCTCCCTTCTCTCTCCATATGTGGTCAGCCACGCCTGATTTTTCCACTTCCCTTCTACAGCTTTCTGGTGTAATTGAAGCCTTGCCTTAAGGGGGCGGCCTGTCTTCCCTTTTTTCTGCAGCCGCATAGTTGCTTCGAAAATCAGCATTCAAAATATGAGCTTTTATCTGGGCGAGAATACAGCGCCGATAACAATCATGGTTACTAACATGCCTTAACGTCATAGGCTCATAGTAATATGGAACATGATGCGCCATTTTGCCACGAATAGATTAATGCCTAATAATGATAAGTCTTAATCTAAAAAATTATTCACACAATAACAAACAGGATCAGAATAGTCATCCGACTGGATAAATATCTGATGATAATTCCTCATCTCGAAAATTTACACAAACATCTATAATAAAATACGCAGAACTATTGGCATTTGCTATGGTAGAAGGTAAAATAAGGGCAATATGTGGTTTCATTAAATTCTGAAAGCACACAATTTGGTCAGGAGGGAGTGTCGTTAGTTTTGATTAACAACGCTCCCTCCTGCCAAATCAAGAGAATAAATATAAATATAATGGCGGATTTGATACTTGAAAAGCAAATATTTTGAAAGGAAGATTCATTTCAAAAACATCTAAGGATTCTTTGAAATTTATTTCTCTGAAAGCAAATGATTTTATGGTTTGAGACTTGAAAAAACAGTAAATAATGTATCGGAAAATGGCGCTTATATCAAATCTGAAATTTATGAGTAAAGTTAACACAGGATGGTAATCATTTTCCTCTATCCAACATAAACTGTTTACCTGAAAAAAAAAAAAAAACTTTCTTTTTTTCCCCACAGGAAAACTTAAGAGAGAAGAAGGAAAATTTGTTAGGGAAAGAGGATTGTTTGTTACGAAGAAAATATCTTTGGACAAGGCATTAAATGTTAAATTAGGTCAGAGCTCTAGGATGTATATACATGAATAGATAAACTATATATATATATATATATATATATATATATATATATATATATATATATATATATATTACTATGAATCATTCATACAAAAAGTAGATTAGTAAAGTTAATGATATAAAATGGCGAAACCTTCGCAAACAAAATTTTAAAGTTGCATCCAGCATCCGAGACGAAAAAAATTTTAAATGCGAAACGAAATATGTTTTTTTGAAATGTGTTATTGTTAACGGATACAAACTTTTGAAGCGTGCAGGCGAAACGCTAAGGTTGAATATTTTGGAAAATTTAAGAGAGTTTAAATTTAAAAATTTCGTCTCGGATGCTACCTGAATTTTACCAAAAACAAAATAATTTCCATGCCTGAAGATGACTGAATGTACAGTCGAAAGTACTTGCGTATAAAAAGAACGACCTTATACAGCTTATAACTTTTAAAAACAAGGATCATAACATTCATCTAGTGATTTTTAGGTTAATGCAACTTTAAATATTTGCTTGTGAAGAGATTTTGCCATTTTATACCATTAACTTTACTAATCTACTTTTTGTATGAATGATTCATTGTAATATAAATTGAACTGCGCCAGATATTTGATATATATATATATATATATATATATATATATATATATATATATATGTGTGTGTGTGTGTGTGTGTGTGTGTGTGTGTGTGTATAGAAGTAGTTTCAGAACATGAGATATACAGACATTGGACTAGGTTATCTAATCATGTGTTGAAAATTAAAAAGGAGCAAGGCGTAGATCCCATATTAAAGTGGGAGATAATAAAAAATGGCGCAAATATAAGGCTGGAAATAGGTATTGCTTCCTATGTATGGAGGAAAAATTATCAATATGTTACTCTAAAAAAGAAAAATAATAAAAATTAATCCAAATAAATAAAATAATAAATAATTTTTTTAACAAATTAATAAATCGCCCCCGCTAAAATAACCGTTAGAACTAATAAATATAAACATAAAGAAGCAAAAATAAGTAAAAATAATCAATGCAAATAAATAAATTAAAAACTGTCCACACGCTAATATAAAAGAATAGACTATGCCAAGCAAAACATAAAAAAAACCAAAAAAAAACAAACCCGAAAACAATAAATAATACAAAATGAAAATGAAACACAAGTAAAATAAATTAACGCAAATAAATAAATAAACAAACTACTCCCGCAAAAGCAACCGCCAGAATGGATTACCCAGAATGCACCACTGAGCCATATATATAAATAGTCGAGAATAATCCAGCATTCGTGGCTTGACGATTGTGTCCAGCAAGAAACAGCCTGTCGTCTTGAAACTATATTTCTTCATTTCTTGGATGCACCTGTCAATTTCGGTGTAAGGGTGCCTAACAGAGACTACACCCATACATGACCTGGTTATAGTGGTAAATGCTAGTATAGAACCGGGCATACGTCTCGAAAGAATTGGTAACTGAGAAATGGTGCAATGGACGCCACGAAGTCTTTAAATAGCTCTATGTTTGAATACCGATTTTTCTACACAGGGACTGGCTGCCGGCCAAAGCAAGAGAGTCCTATCTGCTTGGTTGTTCGATCGTAAATATAGGAAGGAGAACGAAACAGAATCGACCAGCATTTGAACCCGGCTCGTCGATTACATCATCGTTCTGATAACCGTTACACTCCCCCACCTCATCCCATCCCATCCTCTCTCTCTCTCTCTCTCTCTCTCTCTCGACATAGACTCACGCGCGTGCGCACACACACGTTTCATTTTTCATTTCAACCTTTGGAAGTAAAGTCTGATGATCCAGAGCCCTTTAAAAGGGCTGTGGTGAAATAATTTATTACATGGAACCATAAAGTGGTCTGTTTTTATTCAAATTTATTTGCTCTGAATTTACATTGAGCTCTCTGGATATCATCCTCTTTGGGTCTACCCATACGGATTACCTAGTTTTGCATAAACTAACTAACTAACTAACTATATATATATATATATATATATATATATATATATATATATATACACGTGTTAGCATAGAACTTACAGTTACATCTAGCCATTTCAATTGTAAAATGATAAAACCTTGCTGACAATCTATTTATTCATATAGTCTAGCTTCCATTGAAGAAAGTCCATCAGAACAATTACCATGAAAATACTTATAAAAAAGAGCACAGGGAAGCTACGTTACGGAAGTCGAGATGCTAGATCTGGACCAATAACATTATACATTCTTCTTTATATTTTAACAAAAATCTCTATATTATGAACGTTTCCTGTCTCTGAAGCAAAATGTATTCGTGAGTATTTTTTCATTTCCTTCTGATCAGGGCAATAAAGCCACTAAGACGCAAGAGGGTTACTGGGTGCAAAAGAATATGAGAAAAAGAAAAACATTATTAAGGAGCCAGAAAATAGTGGATTAACATTGCAACTAAAAACTGAAAAACAAAACTGGCTCTAAAGTCAATCACTGAAAAATGTAACGTCAATCACCATCCTCTGTCTTCTTGAACCCCGTTCATCATTGATCGCTTCCGCAACCCTCCCTATTCCCATTTTCACTTTCACTTTCACTTTCACTACCTGCGTACTAGTGGCATTCCCGCTTTAGTTCGGGTGAAAGAATTAAGTAAAAATAGAAAAGTTCTGCAAGGAAGAAGTTCGAGAATAGAAACTGTTAGAATTGTACTTACATTTGACTATTTCGACTGTAAAATATTGATCTTCTTTAAAAATCGCCATTGGTTTAATGAACTTACAACTACAACATCCAATAAACATTGTGCTCAATAATTGTTACGTCAGTGGTCATGTAAGACAGAGTGTGAGCGAACAAGGAAAAACGAAACAAAATAATTTTAGTGACATTGTTTACATCATGAAATTAGCCATGCCGATCAGAAATCAAAATGGCCATAATCCACCAGCGGACCACAGTTTGACCAGAACTGTTTAAATTACACTTGAAAATGGATTTTTTTTTTCTCTATATTTATTTTTGTTAAAATACTAAAAGTCTTACCAATATATTCCTCGGTAAAATATTTTCGGTTAGAAATTATTTTTGGAATATGATGTAGTTACATAAACTCAGAATACTTAAGAATTAAAAAAAATGGGAAAAGCCTTTGATGTAGTGACATAGATTTTATATCTTGAAAACAAGTTTAATTAATTTAGGATATGCGTTCGGCATGTGTATTTATTTTTTTAGTTATATATTTATTTTTATGTGTAAGCAAATGTTTTGGGGAAAATAAAAAAAAAATGCTTTGATTTATAAAACTTGAGAGGAAGTTTTCAATTGAAATTTTATAAAACAAGTGCCTCTTGGGTCGAATAGGTTTTTTACGTAGATAGATAGATAGATAGATAGATATGCCGAAATTGATGTAATTTAAAAGATAGAACGATAAAGAGAGAAAAAGAGAGAGAGAGAGAAATGGTGAGTGCATGACAGAGATAGAAATTAAGAGACGGAGAAAGAGAGTGAGAGAGAGAAATAGAAATGGATAGACTGAGAGGGAGAGAAAGAGAGAGAAAGAAAAAGAAATGGAGAGACTGTGTAAGAGAGAGACTGAGAGGGTGAAAGAGAAATGGAGAGAGAAAGAGAAAGAGAAAGGGAGAGCAGGAGGAGAAATGGAGAGACAGAGAGAAAGAGAAAGAGAAATGGAGAGACTGAGATGGGAGAAAGAGAGCAAGAAAAATTGAAAGACAGAAAAAGAGACTGAAAGAGACAGAGAGAGAAAGAGAAAGAAAAAGAAATGGAGAGAATGTGTGAGAGAAGGAGAAATAGAGAGACTTAGAGGGTGAAAGAGAAATGGAGAGACAGAGAAAGAGAAAGAGAAATAAAGTGACTGAGAGGGAGAAAGAGAAATGGAGAGGCAGAGCGAAAGAGAAAGAGAAATAGGGAGACTGAGAGGGTGAAAGAGAAATGGAGAGACAGAGAGAAAGAGAAATAGAGAGACTGAGAGGGAGAAAGAGAAATGGAGAGACAGAGAGAAAGAGGAATAGAGAGACTGAGAGGGTGAAAGAGAAATGGAGACAGAGAGAAAGAGGAATAGAGAGAGACTGAGAGGGAGAAAGAGAAATGGAGAGACAGAGAGAAAGAGAAAGAGAAATAGAGAGACTGAGAGGGAGAAAGAGAAATGGAGAGACAGAGAGAAAGAGGAATAGAGAGACTGAGAGGGTGAAAGAGAAATGGAGAGACAGAGAGAAAGAGGAATAGAGAGACTGAGAGGGAGAAAGAGAAATGGAGAGACAGAGAGAAAGAGAAAGAGAAATAGAGAGACTGAGAGGGAGAAAGAGAAATGGAGAGACAGAGAGAAAGAGGAATAGAGAGACTGAGAGGGAGAAAGAGAAATGGAGAGACAGAGAGAAAGAGAAATAGAGAGACTGAGATGATGAAAGATAAATGGAGAGACAGAGAGAAAGAGAAAGAGGAATAAAGAGACTGAGAGGGAGAAAGAGAAATGGAGAGACAGAGAGAAAGAGAAAGAGAAATAGAGAGACTGAGAGGGTGAAAGAGAAATGGAGAGACAGAGAGAAAGAGAAATAGAGAGACTGAGAGGGTGAAAGAGAAATGGAGAGACAGAGAGAAAGAGGAATAGAGAGACTGAGAGGGTGAAAGAGAAATGGAGAGACAGAGAGAAAGAGAAATAGAGAGACTGATGGGGAGAAAGAGAAATGGAGAGACAGAGAGAAAGAGAAAGAGAAATAGAGAGACTGAGAGGGAGAAAGACAAATGGAGAGACAGAGAGAAAGAGAAATAGAGAGACTGAGAGGGTGAAAGAGAAATGGAGAGACAGAGAGAAAGAGAAAGAGAAATAGAGAGACTGAGAGGGTGAAAGAGAAATGGAGAGGCAGAGAGAAAGAGAAAGAGGAATAGAGAGACTGAGAGGGAGAAAGACAAATGGAGAGACAGAGAGAAAGAGAAAGAGAAATAGAGAGACTGAGGGGAGAAAGACAAATGGGAGACAGAGAGAAAGAGAAAGAGAAATAGAGAGACTGAGAGGGTGAAAGAGAAATGGAGAGGCAGAGAGAAAGAGAAATAGAGAGACGGAGAGGGAGAAAGACAAATGGAGAGACAGAGAGAAAGAGAAAGAGAAATAGAGAGACTGAGAGGGAGAAAGACAAATGGAGAGACAGAGAAAGAGAAAGAGAAATAGAGAGACTGAGAGGGAGAAAGACAAATGGAGAGACAGAGAGAAAGAGAAAGGGAAGTAGAGAGACTGAGAGGGAGAAAGACAAATGGAGAGACAGAGAGAAAGAGAAAGAGAAATAGAGAGACTGAGAGGGAGAAAGACAAATGGAGAGACAGAGAGAAAGAGAAAGAGAAATAGAGAGACTGAGAGGGTGAAAGAGAAATGGAGAGACAGAGAGAAAGAGAAATAGAGAGACGGAGAGGGTGAAAGAGAAATGGAGAGACAGAGAGAAAGAGAAAGAGAAATAGAGAGACTGAGGGGAGAAAGACAAATGGAGAGACAGAGAGAAAGAGAAAGAGAAATAGAGAGACTGAGAGGGAGAAAGACAAATGGAGAGACAGAGAGAAAGTGAAAGGGGAGGTAGAGAGACTGAGAGGGAGAAAGACAAATGGAGAGACAGAGAGAAAGAGAAAGAGAAATAGAGAGACTGAGAGGGGAGAAAGACAAATGAGAGACAGAGAGAAAGAGAAAGAGAAATAGAGAGACTGAGAGGGTGAAAGAGAAATGGAGAGACAGAGAGAAAGAGAAATAGAGAGACTGAGAGGGAGAAAGAGAAAATGGAGAGACAGAGAGAAAGAGAAATAGAGAGACTGAGAGGGAGAAAGACAAATGGAGAGACAGAGAAAAGAGAAATAGAGAGACTGAGAGGGGTGAAAGAGAAATGGAGAGACAGAGAGAAAGAGAAATAGAGAGAGGATAGGGAGAAAGAGAAATGGAGAGACAGAGAGAAAGAGAAATAGAGACTGAGAGGAGAAAGACAAATGGAGAGACAGAGAGAAAGAGAAAGAGAAATAGAGAGACTGAGAGGGTGAAAGAGAAATGGAGAGACAGAGAGAAAGAGGAAAAGCGAGACTGAGAGGGTGAAAGAGAAATGGAGAGACAGAGAGAAAGAGAAATAGAGAGACTGAGAGGGAGAAAGAGAAATGGAGAGACAGAGAGAAAGAGAAATAGAGAGACTGAGAGGGAGAAAGACAAATGGAGAGACAGAGAAAGAGAAAGAGAAATAGAGAGACTGAGAGGGTGAAAGAGAAATGGAGAGACAGAGAGAAAGAGAAATAGAGAGACTGAGAGGGAAAAAGAGAAATGGAGAGACAGAGAGAAAGAGAAAGAGAAATAGAGAGACTGAGAGGGAGAAAGAGAAATGGTGAGACAGAGAGAAAGAGAAAGAGAAATGGAGAGAAAGAAAATGAGAGAAAGAGAGGAATAGAGAGACTGAGAGGAGAAAGAGAAATGGAGAGACAGAGAGAAGAGAGAGAAAGAGAGAGACTGAGAGGAAAGAGAAATGGAGAGACAGAGAGAAAGAGTAATAGAGAGACTGAGAGGGAGAAAGAGAAATGGTGAGACAGAGAGAAAGAGAAAGAGAAATAGAGAGACTGAGAGGGTGAAAGAGAAATGGAGAGACAGAGAAAAAAGAGAAATAGAGAGACTGAGAGAGAAAAGAGAAATGGAGAGACAGAGAGAAAGAAAGAGGAATAGAGAGACTGAGAGGGAGAAAGAGAAGTGGTGAGACAGAGAGAAAGAGAAAGAGAAAGAGACTGAGAGAGGGTGAAAGAGAAATGGAGAGACAGAGAGAAAAAAGAGGAATAGAGAGACTGAGAGGGAGAAAGAGAAATGGAGAGAGAGAGAAAGAGAAAGAGAGACTGGAGAGGGAGAGAAGAGAAATGAGAGAAAGAGAAAGAGAAAGAGAGAAATGGGGAGAGACAAATGAGAGACAGAAAAAGAGGAATAGAGAGACTGAGAGGGGAGAAAGAGAAATGGTGAGACAGAGAGAAAAAGAAAGAGAGAATAGGAGAAAGAGAAATGGAAAGGGGAGAGAAAGAGAAATAGAGAGACTGAGAGGGACAAAGAAAAATGGGAGAGACAGAGAGAAAGAAAGAGAAATAGAGAGAGAGGGAAAAGAGAAATGGTGAGACAGAGAGAAAGAGAAAGAGGAATAGAGAGAAATGAGAGGAGAAAGAGAAAAAATAGTGAGACAGAGAGAAAGAAAAAGAGAAATAGAGAGACTGAGAGGGAGAAAGAGAAATGGAGAGACAGAGAGAAAGAGAGAAAGAAATAGAGAGACTGAGAGAGGAGAAAGAGAATGGAGAGACAGAGAGAAAGAGGAATAGAGAGACTGAGAGGAGAAAGAGAAATGGAGAGACAGAGAGAAAGAGAAAAGAGAAATAGAGAGACTGAGGGAGGGAGAAAGAGAAATGGAGAGACAGAGAAAGAGAAATAGAGAGACTGAGAGGAGAAAAGAGAAATGGAGAGAGAGAGAAAGAGAAGAAAGAGAGAGACTGATAGGGGAGAAAGAGAAATGGAGAGACAGAGAGAAAGAGAACAGAGAGACTGAGAGGGAGAAAGACAAATGGAGAGACAGAGAAAAGAGAAAGAAAATAGAGAGACTGAGAGGGAGAAAGAGAAATGGAGAGACAGAGAGAAAGAGAAATAGAGAGACTGAGGGAGAAAAGAAATGGAGAGACAGAGAGAAAGAAAATAGAGAGACTGAGAGGGAGAAAGAGAAATGGAGAGACAGAGAGAAAGAGAAATAGAGAGACTGAGAGGGAGAAAGAGAAATGAGACAGAGAGAAAAGAGAAAAGAGACTGAGAGAGAAAGAGAAATGGAGAGACAGAGAAAAGAGAAACAGAGAAGAGAGGGGAAAAGACAAATGGAGAGACAGAGAGAAAGAGAAAAGGAAGAGAGAGAGAGACTGAGAGGGAGAAAGACAAATGGAGAGACAGAGAGAAAGAGAAAGAGAAATAGAGAGACTGAGAGGGGAGAAAGAGAAATGGAGAGACAGAGAGAAAAAGAAATAGAATAGAGACTGAGAGGGAGAAAAGACAAGACAGAGACAGAGAAAGAGAAATAGAGAGACTGAGAGGGGTGAAAAAGAAATGGAGAGACAGAGAGAAAGAGAAATAGAGAGACTGAGAGGGAGAAAGACAAATGGAGAGACAGAGAGAAAGAAAGAGAAAGAGGGTGAAAGAAAAGAGAGACAGAGAGAAAGAGAAAGAGAAATGAGAGACAGAGGAAAGGAGAGACAGAGAGAAAGAGAAAGAGAGAGAGAGGGTGAAAGACAAATGGAGAGAGAGAGAGAGAAAGAGAAATAGAGAAAGAGGGAAAAGAGAAATGAGAGAGAGAGAAAGAGAAAATAGAGAGAGAGAGGGATGGAGAGACAGAGAAAAGAGAAAGAGAAATAGAGAGACTGAGAGGGAGAAAGAGAAATGGAGAGACAGAGAGAAAGAGAAATAGAGAGACTGAGAGGGAGAAAGAGAAATGAGAGAGAGAGAGAAAGAGAAAAGAGAGAGAGACTGAGAGAGGGGAGAAAGAGAAATGGAGAGACAGAGAGAGAAAAAAGGACGTAGAGAGACTGAGAGGGAGAAAGAGAAATGAGAGACAGAGAGAAAGAGAAAGAGAAATAGAGAGACTGAGAGGAGAAAGAGAAATGGAGAGACAGAGAAAGAGAAAGAGAAATAGAGAGACTGAGAGGGTGAAAAGAAATGGAGAGACAGAGAGAAAGAGAAAATAGAGAGACTGAGAGGGTGAAAGAGAAATGGAGAGACAGAGAGAAAGAGAGAGACTAGAATAGAGACTGAGAGGGGAGAAAGAGAAATGGAGAGACAGAGAAAGAGAAATAGAGAGAGAGAGAGGAGAGAAAGAGAAATGGAGAGACAGAGAGAAAGAAAAGAGAAATAGAGAGACTGAGAGGGTGAAAGAGAAATGGAGAGACAGAGAGAAAGAGGAAAAGAGAGACTGAGAGGGGAAAAGAGAAATGGAGAGAGAGAGAAAGAAAAGAGAAAGAGAGAGACTAAGAGAGAAAAAGAGAAATGGAGAGACAGAGGGAGAAAGAGAAATGGAGAGACAGAGAGAAAGAGAAGAAAGAGAGACTGAGAGGAGAAAAGAGGAAAGAGAAATAGAGAGACTGAGAGGGAAAGAGAAATGGAGAGAAGAGAGAAAGAGAAATAGAGAGACTGGAGAGGGTGAAAAGAGAGAAATGGAGAGACAGAGAGAAAGAGAAATGAGAAAGAGAGAGAGACTGAGAGGGGGGAGAAAGAGAAATGGAGAGACAGAGAGAAAGAGAAATAGAGAGACTGAGAGAAAGACAAATGAGAGAAAGAGAAATGGAGAGACTGAGAGGGGAAAAGAGAAATGGAGACAGAGAAAAGAGAAATAGAGAGACTGAGAGGGGTGAAAGAGAAATGGAGACAGAGAGAAAAGAGAAATAGAGAGACTGAGAGGGAGAAAGAGAAATGGAGAGACAGAGAAAGAGAGAGAAATAGAGAGACTGAGAGGGAGAAAGAGAAATGGTGAGACAGAGAGAAAGAGAAATAGAGAGACTGAGAGGGAGAGAAAATGGAGAAACAGAGAGAAAGAGAAAGAGGAATAGAGAGACTGAGAGGGAGAAAGACAAATGGAGAGACAGAGAGAAAGAGAAAGAGAAATAGAGAGACTGAGAGGGTGAAAAAGAAATGGAGAGACAGAGAGAAAGAGAAATAGAGAGACTGAGAGGGAGAAAGAGAAATGGAGAGACAGAGAAAGAGAAAGAGAAATAGAGAGACTGAGAGGAGAAAGAGAAATGGTGAGACAGAGAGAAAGAGAAAGAGAAATAGAGACTGAGAGGGAGAGAAAGAAAGAGAAATGGAGAGAGACAGAGAGAAAGAGAAATAGAGACTGACAGGGTGAGGGAGAAATGAGAGACAGAGAGAAAGAGAAAGAGAAAATGAGACTGAGGAGAGACTGAAAGAGGAAGGGAAAGAGAAATGGAGAGAGACAGAGAGAAGAGAAAAGAGGAATAGAGAGACTGAGAGGGAGAAAGAGAAATGGTGAGACAGAGAGAGAAAAGAGAAATAGAGAGACTGAGAGGGAGAAAGAGAAAGGAGAAAAGAGAAACAGAGAGAAAGAGAAAGAGAAATAGAGACTGAGAGGGAGAAAGAGAAATGGGAGACAGAGAGAAGAGAAAGAGAAATAGAGAGACTGAGAGGGAGAAAGAGAAATGGTGAGAGAGAGAGAAAGAGGAATAGAGAGACTGAGGGGGAGAAAGAGAATGAGACAGGGAGAAAGAGAAATGGAGAGAGAGAGAGGGGTGAGAGAAATGGAGAGAGACAGAGAGAAAGAGAGAGAGAGACTGAGGGGAGAAAGAGAAAAATGAGAGACAGAGAGAAAGAGGAATAGAGAGACTGAGAGGGGAAAGAGAAATGGAGAGAGACAGAGAGAAAGAGAAATAGAGAGACTGAGAGGAAAAAGAGAAAAATGAGAGACAGAGAGAAAGAGAAAGAAATAGAGAGACTGAGAGGGAGAAAGAGAAATGGAGAGACAGAGAAATAAGAGGAAAGAGAGACTGAGAGGAGAAGAGAGAGACAGAGAGAAAGAGAAAGAGAGAGACTGAGAGGAGAAAGAGAAATGAGAGACAGAGAGAAAGAGAAAGAGAAATAGGACTGAGAGGAGACTGGAAATGAGGGAAAAGAGGAATAGAGAGACAGAGACAAAGAGAAAGAGGAATAGAGAGACTGAGAGGGAGAAAGAGAAATGGAGAGACAGAGAGAAAAGAGAAATAGAGAGACTGAGAGGGAGAAAGAGAAATGGAGAGACAGAGAGAAAGAGAAAGAGAAATAGAGAGACTGAGAGGGAGAAAGAGAAATGAGAGAGAGAGAAAGAGAAAGAGGGAGAGAGACTGAGAGGGAGAAAGACAAATGGAGAGACAGAGAGAAAGAAAAGAGAAATAGAGAGACTGAGGGGAAAAAGAAAATGGAGAGAGAGAGAGAAAGAGAAATAGAGAGACTGAGAGGGAGAAAGACAAATGGAGAGACAGAGAAAGAGAAAGAGAAATAGAGAGAAATGAGAGGAGAAAGAGAAATGGAGAGACAGAGAGAAAGAGAAATAGAGAGACTGAGAGGGGAAAGAGAAATGGAGAGACAGAGAGGAAAGAGAGAAGAGAAATAGAGAGAAATGAGAGACAGAGAAAGAGAAATAGAGAGACAGAGGAAAGAAAAGAATAGAGAGAGAGAAAGAGAAAATAGAGAGACTGAGAGTGAGAAAGAGAGAAAGAGAGAAAAGAGAAATAGAGAGACTGAGGGGGAAAGAGAAATGGTGAGACAGAGAGAAAGAGGAAAGAGAAAAGAGAGAGAGAAAAAGAAATGAGAGAAAGAGAAAAGAAAATGGAGAGACAGAGAGAAAGAGAAATGGAGAGACAGAGAAAGAGAAAAGAGAGACTGAGAGGGAGAAAGAGAATGGAGAGACAGAGAGAAAGAGAAAGAGGAAGAGAGAGACTGAGAGAGGTGAAAGAGAAATGGAGAGACAGAGAGAGAAAGAGGAATAGAGAGACTGAGAGGGAGAAAGAGAAATGGAGAGACAGAGAGAAAGAGAAAGAGAAGAGAGAGAGGAGAAAGAGAAATGAAAGAGAGAATGAGAGAAAGAGAAAGAGAAAGAGGAATAGAGACTGAGAGGGGAGAAAGAGAAATGGAGAGACAGAGAAAAGAGAAATAGAGAGACTGAGAGGGAGAAAGAGAAATGGAGAGACAGAGAGAAAGAGAAAGAGAAAGAGAGAGACTGAGAAATGGAGAGAAAGAGAGAGAGAAAGAGAGACAGAGAGAGAGAAAGAGAAATGGAGAGACAGAGAGGGAGGAATAGAAATGGAGAGAGAAATGGAGAGAGAAAGAGAAATAGAGAGAGAGAGAGAGAGGGAGAAAGAGAAATGGAGAGACAGAGAGAAAGAGAAATAGAGAGAGACTGAGAGGGAGAAAGAGAAATGGAGAGACAGAGAGAAAGAAAAGAGAGAGACTGAGAGGGAGAAAGAGAAATGGAGAGACAGAGAGAAAGAGGAATAGAGAGACTGAGAGGGAGAAAGAGAAATGGAGAGAGAGAGAGAAAAAGAAAATAGAGAGACTGAGAGGGGAAAGAGAAAATGGAGAGACAGAGAGAAAGAGGAAAAAGAGAGACTGAGAGGGAAAGAGAAAATGGGAGACAAGAGAAAGAAAGAGAGAGAAGAGAAAGAGAAATAGAGAGACTGAGAGGGAGAAAAAAGAAAGAGAGAGACAGAGAGAAAGAGAAATAGAGAGACTGAGAGGGAGAAAGAGAAATGGAGACAGAGAGAAAGAGAAATAGAGAGACTGAGAGGAGAGAAAGAGAAATGGAGAGACAGAGAGAAAAGAGAAATAGAGAGACTGAGAGGGAGAAAGAGAAATGGAGAGACAGAGAGAAAGAGAAAGAGAACTGATAGAGAGACTGAGAGGGGAGAAAGAGAAATGGAGAGACAGAGAGAGAGAGGAAAGGGAGACTGAGAGGGGAGAAAGAGAAATGGAGAGACAGAGAGAAAGAGAAATAGAGAGACAGAGAGAAAGAGAAGAGAGGGAGAAAGAGAAAGAGAGAAAGAGAAATAGAGAAAGGGAGAAATAGAGAGACTGAGAAAGAGAAAGAGAAATAGAGAGAGAGAGAGGGAGAAAGAGAGAAAGAGAGAAGAGAAAAGAGAGAGAGACTGAGAGGGGAAAAGAGAAATGGAGAGACAGAGAGAAAGAAGAAATAGAGAGACTGAGAGGGAGAAAGAGAAATGGAGAGACAGAGAGAAAGAGAAAGAGAAGAGAGACTGATAGGGAGAAGAGAGAAATGAGAGACAGAGAGAAAGAGAAATAGAGAGACTGAAGAGGGAGAAAGAGAAATGGAGAGACAGAGAGAAAGAGAAAGAGAATAGAGAGACTGAGAGGGAGAAAGAGAAATGGGAGAGACAGAGAGAAAGAGAAATAGAGAGACTGGGAGAGGGGAGAAAGACAAATGGAGAGAGAGAGAGAAAAGAGAAAGAGAAATAGAGAGACTGAGAGGGAGAAAGAGAAATGGAGAGACAGAGAAAAAAGAGAAATAGAGAGACTGAGAGGGTGAAAGAGAAATGGAGAGACAGAGAGAAAGAGGAAATAGAGAGACTGAGAGGGAGAAAGACAAATGGAGAGACAGAGAGAAAGAGAAATAGAGACTGAGGTTTAGAAAGACAAATGGAGAGACAGAGAGAAAGAGAAAAGGAAATAGAGAGACTGAGAGGGAGAAAGACAAATGGAGAGACAGAGAGAAAGAGAAAGAGAAATGAGAGACTGAGAGGAGAAAAGACAAATGGGAGACAGAGAGAAAGAGAAAAGAAATAGAGAGACTGAGAGGGTGAAAGAGAAATGGAGAGACAGAGAGAAATAGAAATAGAGAGAGACTGAGAGGGAGAAAGAGAAATGGGAGAGAAAGAGAGAAAGAGAAAGAGGAAAAAGAGAGACTGAGAGGGAGAAAGAAAAGAAAGAGAGAGAGAAAGAGAGAAAGAGAAAAAGAGAGACTGAGAGGGAGAAAGAGGAAATTTAGAGACAGAGAGAATTAAACTGAGAATAAAGAGAATGGAGAGGATAGAGGGAGAAAGAGAAATGGAGAGACAGAGAAATGAGAGAGATAAATGAAAAGAGAGACTGAGAGGGTGAAAGAAAATGGAGAGACAGAGAGAAAGAAAATGAAAAAGAGAGACTGAAAAGGGAAAAGAGAAATGGAGAGACAGAGAGAAAGGAAATTTTTGACTGAGAGGGAAAGAAAAAACAGAGAGACAGAGAGAAAGAGAAAGAGAGACTAAGAGGGGAAAGAGAAATGGAGAGAAAGAGAGAAAGAGAAAGAGAAAGAGAGAGAGACTGAGAGAAAAAAGAGAAATGGAGAGACAGAGAGAAATGAGGAAAGAGAAAATGAGAGAAAGAGAAATGAGAGAAAGAGAAAAGAAAAAATAGAGAGACTGAGAGGGAGAAAGAAAATGGAGAGACAGAGAGAAAGAGAAATAGAGAGACTGAGAGGGGAAAAGAAAATGGAGAGACAGAGAGAAAAAGAAATAGAGAGAAAGAGGGTGAAAGAGAAATGGAGAGACAGAGAGAAAGAGGAGAGAGACTGAGAGGGAGAAAGAGAAATGAGAGAAGAAAAGAAAAGAGAAAAGAGAATGAGAGGGTGAAAGAAATGGAGAGACAGAGAGAAAGAGAAATAGAGAGACTGAGAGGAGAAAGAGAAATGGAGAGACAGAGAAAAAGAGAAATAGAAGAATAGAGGAGAAAGAGAAAATGGAGAGACAGAGAGAAAGAGAGATAGAGAAACTAGAGGGAGACAAATGGAGAGACAGAGGTGAAAAGAGAAATAGAGAGACTGAGAGAGTGAAAGAGAAATGGAGACAGAGAGAAAGAGAGAGAAGAGGAGAAAGACAAATGGAGAGACAGAGAGAAAAGAGAAAGAGAAGAGAGACTGAGAGGGAGAAAGAGAAATGAAGATGAGAGAAAGAGAAAGAGAAAGAGAGGAGAAAGAGAAATGGAGAGACAGAGAGAAAGAGGAATAGAGAAACTGAGAGGGAGAAAGAGAAATGGAGAGACAGAGAGAAAGAGAAAAAAGAAATAGAGAAGAGAGAAAAAACTGAGAGGAGAGAAAGAGAATAGAAAGACAGAGGAGAAAAAGAAAACAGGAAAGACAGAGAGAAAGAAAGAAAAAGAGAAATGGAGAGTGAAAGAGAAAAAACAGAAATAGAAAAAGAGAAATAGAGAGACTGAGAGGGAAAAGAGAAATGGTGAGACAGAGAGAAAGAGAAAGAGAATAGAGAGACTGAGAGGAAAGAGAAATGGAGAGACAGAGAGAAAGAGAAATAGAGAGACTGAGAGGGTGAAAGAGAAATGGAGAGACAGAGAGAAAGAGGAATAGAGAGACTGAGAGGGAGAAAGAGAAATGGTGAGACAGAGAGAAAGAGAAAGAGAAATAGAGAGACTGAGAGGGAGAAAGAGAAATGGAGAGACAGAGAGAAAGAGGAATAGAGAGACTGAGAGGGAGAAAAGAGAAATGGGAGAGACAGAGAGAAAGAGAAATAGAGAGACTGAGAGGGAGAAAGAGAAATGAGAGACAGAGAGAAAGAGAGAGACTGAGAGACTGAGAGGAGAAAAGAGAAATGGAGAGACAGAGAGAAAAGAGAAAGAGAAAAGAGAGAGACTGAGAGAGGAGAAAAGAGAAATGGAGAGACAGAGAGAAAAAGAGAAATAGAGAGACTGAGAGGGAGAAAGAGAAATGGAGAGACAGAGAGAAAGAGAAAGGAGAGAGACTGAGAGGGACAAAGAGAAATGAGAGACAGAGAGAAGAGAAAGAGAAATAGAGAGACTGAGAGGGTGAAAGAAAATGAAAGACAGAGAGAAAGAGGAATAGAGAGACTGAGAGGAGAAAGAGAAATGGAGAGACAGAGAGAAAGAGAAAAAAACAGAGAGACTGAGAGGGAGAAAGAGAAATGGAGAGACAGAGAGAAAGAGAAATAGAGAGACTGAGAGGGAGAAAGAGAAATGGAGAGACAGAGAAAGAAAAGAGAAATAGAGAGACTGAGAGGGTGAAAGAGAAATGGAGAGACAGAGAGAAAGAGAAATAGAGAGACTGAGAGGGAAAAAGAAAAAAGACAGAGAGAAAGAGAGAAAGAGAAAGAGAAATAGAGAGACTGATAGGGAGAAAGAGAAATGAGAGACAGAGAGAAAGAGAAATAGAGAGAGAGAGACTGAGAGGGAGAAAGACAAATGGAGAGACAGAGAGAAAGAGAAAGAGAGAGAGACTGAGAGGGAGAAAGAGAAATGAGAGAGAGAAAAGAGAAATAGAGAGACTGAGAGGGAGAAAAGAGAAATGGAGAGACAGAGAGAAAGAGAAAGAGAGACTGAAAGAAAGAGAAATGGAGAGACAGAGAGAAAGAGAAATGAGAAAGAGAGAAAGAGAAATAGAGAGACTGAGAGAGGAGAAAGAGGAAAAGACAAATGGAGAGACAGAGAGAAAGAGAAAGAGAGAGAGAGACTGAGAGGGAGAAAGAGAAATGGAGAGACAGAGAAAAGAGAAAAAGAGAGACTGAGAGGAGAAAGACAAATGGAAGACAGAGAGAAAGAGAGAGAAGAGAGACAGAGAGAAAGAGAAAGAGAACAGAGAGAGAGAAAGAGGGGACTGAGAGGGAAAAGAGAAACAGAGAGACAGAGAGAAAGAGAAATAGAGAGACTGAGAGGGAGAAAGAGAAATGGAGAGACAGAGAGAAAGAGAAATAGAGAGACTGAGAGGGTGAAAGAGAAATGGAGAGACAGAGAGAAAGAGGAATAGAGAGACTGAGAGGAGAAAGAGAAATGGAGGGAGACAGAGAGAAAGAGAAATAGAGATAGAGAAAGGTACTGAGAGGGGAGAAAAGAGAATGGAGAGACAGAGAGAAAGAGGGAGAAAGAGAAGAGAGAGACTGAGAGGGTGGGAAAGAGAATGGTGAGACAGAGAGAAAGAGGAATAGAGAGACTGAGAGGGAGAAAGAGAAATGGAGACAGAGAGAAAATAGAAAGAGGAAATAGAGAGACTGAGAGGGAGAAAGAGAAATGGTGAGACAGAGAGAAAGAGAAAGAGAAATAGAGATACTGAGAGGAGAAAGAGAAATGGAGAGACAGAGAAAGAGAAAGAGAAATAGAGAGACTGAGAGGAGAAAGAGAAATGGTGAGACAGAGAGAGAGAAAGAGGAATAGAGAGACTGAGAGGGAGAAAGAGAAATGGAGACAGAGAGAAAGGAGAAATAGAGAGACAGAGAGGAGAAAGAGAAATGGAGAGAGAGAAAGAGAAAGAGAAATAGAGAGACTGAGAGGGAGAAAGAGAAATGGAGAGACAGAGAGAAAGAGAAAGAGAGACTGAGAGGGAGAAAGAGAAATGGGTGAGACAGAGAGAAAAGAGAAAGAGAAATAGAGAGACTGAGAGGGAGAAAGAGAAAATGGAGAGACAGAGAGAAAGAGGAATAGAGAGACTGAGAGTGTGAAAGAGAAATGGAGAGACAGAGAGAAAGAGAAATAGAGAGACTGAGAGGAGAAAGAGAAATGGAGAGACAGAGAGAAAGAGAGAAATAGAGAGAGACTGAGAGGGAGAAAGAGAAATGAGAGACAGAGAGAAAGAGAAAAGAGAACTGAGGGGAGAGAGACTGAGAGAGGGAGAAAAGAGAAATAGAGAGACAGAGAGACAGAGAGAGAAAGAGAAAAGAGAAATAGAGAGACTGATAGGGAGAAAGAGAAATGGAGAGACAGAGAGAAAGAAAAATAGAGAGACTGAGAGGGAGAAAGAGAAATGGAGAGACAGAGAGAAAGAGAAATAGAGAGACTGATAGGGAGAAAGAGAAATGGAGAGACAGAGAGAAAGAGAAAGAGAAATAGAGAGACTGAGAGGGTGAAAGAGAAATGGAGAGACAGAGAGAAAGAGAAATAGAGAGACTGAGAGGGAGAAAGACAAATGGAGAGACAGAGAGAAAGAGAAAGAGAAATAGAGAGACTGATAGGGAGAAAGAGAAATGGAGAGACAGAGAGAAAGAGAAATAGAGAGACTGAGAGGGAGAAAGACAAATGGAGAGACAGAGAGAAAGAGGAATAGAGAGACTGATAGGGAGAAAGAGAAATGGAGATACAGAGAGAAAGAGAAATAGAGAGACTGAGAGGGAGAAAGACAAATGGAGAGACAGAGAGAAAGAGAAAGAGAAATAGAGAGACTGAGAGAGAGAAAGAGAAATGGAGAGACAGAGTGAAAGAGAAATAGAGAGACTGAGAGGGAGAAAGACAAATGGAGAGACAGAGAGAAAGAGAAAGAGAAAGAGAAATAGAGAGACTGATAGGGAGAAAGAGAAATGGAGAGACAGAGAGAAAGAGAAATAGAGAGACTGAGAGGGAGAAAGACAAATGGAGAGACAGAGAGAAAGAGGAATAGAGAGACTGAGAGGGAGAAAGAGAAATGGTTAGACAGAGAGAAAGAGAAAGAGAAATAGAGAGACTGAGGGGGTGAAAGAGAAATGGAGAGACAGAGAGAAAGAGGAATAGAGAGACTGAGAGGGTGAAAGAGAAATGGAGAGACAGAGAGAAAGAGAAATAGAGATACTGAGAGGGTGACTGAGAAATGGAGAGACAGAGAAAGAGAAAGAGAAATAGATAGACTGAGAGGGAGGAAGAGAAATGGTGCGACAGAGAGAAAGAGGAATAGAGAGACTGAGAGGGAGAAAGAGAAATGGTGAGACAGAGAGAAATAGAAAGAGAAATAGAGAGACTGAGAGGGTGAAAGAGAAATGGTGAGACAGAGAGAAATAGAAAGAGGAATAGAGAGACTGAGAGGGAGAAAGAGAAATGGTGAGACAGAGAGAAATAGAAGGAGGGATAGAGAGACTGAGAGGGAGAAAGAGAAATGGTGAGACAGAGAGAAATAGAAAGAGGAATAGAGAGACTGAGAGGGAGAAACAGAAATGTTGAGACAGAGAGAAAGAGAAAGAGAAATAGAGATACTGAGAGGGTGAAAGAGAAATGGAGAGACAGAGAAAGAGAAAGAGGAATAGAGAGACTGAGAGGGAGAAAGAGAAATGTTGAGACAGAGAGAAAGAGAAAGAGAAATAGAGATACTGAGAGGGTGAAAGAGAAATGGAGAGACAGAGAAAGAGAAAGAGAAATAGAGAGACTGAGAGGGAGAAAGAGAAATGGTGAGACAGAGAGAAAGAGGAATAGAGAGACTGAGAGGGAGAAAGAGAAATGGTGAGACAGAGAGAAATAGAAAGAGAAATAGAGAGACTGAGAGGGTGAAAGAGAAATGGTGAGACAGAGAGAAATAGAAAGAGGAATAGAGAGACTGAGAGGGAGAAAGAGAAATGGTGAGACAGAGAGAAAGAGAAAGAGAAATAGAGATACTGAGAGTGTGAAAGAGAAATGGAGAGACAGAGAAAGAGAAAGAGGAATAGAGAGACTGAGAGGGAGAAAGAGAAATGGTGAGACAGAGAGAAAGAGGAATAGAGAGACTGAGAGGGAGAAAGAGAAATGGTGAGACAGAGAGAAAGAGAAAGAGAAATAGAGAGACTGAGAGGGTGAAAGAGAAATGGAGAGACAGAGAGAAAGAGAAAGAGAAATAGAGAGACTGAGAGGGAGAAAGAGAAATGGAGAGACAGAGTGAAAGAGAAATAGAGAGACTGAGAGGGAGAAAGAGAAATGGTGAGACAGAGAGAAAGAGAAAGAGAAATAGAGAGACTGAGAGGGTGAAAGAGAAATGGAGAGACAGAGAGAAAGAGGAATAGAGAGACTGAGAGGGTGAAAGAGAAATGGAGAGACAGAGAGAAAGAGAAATAGAGAGACTGAGAGGGAGAAAGAGAAATGGAGAGACAGAGAGAAAGAGAAATAGAGAGACTGAGAGGGACAAAGAGAAATGGAGAGACAGAGAGAAAGAGAAAGAGAAATAGAGAGACTGAGAGGGAGAAAGAGAAATGGTGAGACAGAGAGAAAGAGGAATAGAGAGACTGATAGGGAGAAAGAGAAATGGAGAGACAGAGAGAAAGAGAAATAGAGAGACTGAGAGGGAGAAAGAGAAATGGAGAGACAGAGAGAAAGAGAAATAGAGAGACTGATAGGGAGAAAGAGAAATGGAGAGACAGAGAGAAAGATAAAGAGAAATAGAGAGACTGAGAGGGTGAAAGAGAAATGGAGAGACAGAGAGAAAGAGAAATAGGGAGACTGAGAGGGAGAAAGACAAATGGAGAGACAGAGAGAAAGAGAAAGAGAAATAGAGAGACTGATAGGGAGAAAGAGAAATGGAGAGACAGAGAGAAAGAGAAATAGAGAGACTGAGAGGGAGAAAGACAAATGGAGAGACAGAGAGAAAGAGGAATAGAGAGACTGATAGGGAGAAAGAGAAATGGAGAGACAGAGAGAAAGAGAAATAGAGAGACTGAGAGGGAGAAAGAGAAATGGAGAGACAGAGAGAAAGAGAAAGAGAAATAGAGAGACTGAGAGGGAGAAAGAGAAATGGAGAGACAGAGTGAAAGAGAAATAGAGAGACTGATTGGGAGAATGACAAATGGAGAGACAGAGAGAAAGAGAAAGAGAAATAGAGAGACTGATAGGGAGAAACAGAAATGGAGAGACAGAGAGAAAGAGAAATAGAGAGACTGAGAGGGAGAAAGACCAATGGAGAGACAGAGAGAAAGAGGAATAGAGAGACTGAGAGGGAGAAAGAGAAATGGTGAGACAGAGAGAAAGAGAAAGAGAAATGGAGAGACTGAGAGGGTGAAAGAGAAATGGAGAGACAGAGAGAAAGAGGAATAGAGAGACTGAGAGGGTGAAAGACAAATGGAGAGACAGAGAGAAAGAGAAATAGAGAGACTGATAGGGAGAAAGAGAAATGGAGAGACAGAGAGAAAGAGAAATAGAGAGACTGAGAGGGAGAAAGAGAAATGGAGAGACAGAGAGAAAGAGAAAGAGAAATAGTGAGACTGAGAGGGAGAATGAGAGCAAGAAAAATAGAAAGACAGAGAATGAGACTGAAAGAGAGAGAGAGAAATCTAAACTTAAAATGTTTTACTTGAAACATTTAATTTTTCTTTTATGTTTTTATTTGCAAATAAATTTTAAAACACTTTAAAATTTTTTACCCTCCTTTTTTTTTTTATAAATATCATATTGTTTCAAAGCTGATGAAATTATTTGTCAAAAGTGTGAAATAAAATGGGTATTTCTGATTTTCTCAAATAATTTTTGCCAGTGAACTGAATGATTAGAATATTGATGGTGGAAAACACTGTTTACATTTGTCAAATGGTAGGCGCCATCATGCGCCATTTTTTAAGTTGTTTCCATAAATATGGCTCTCATGGCTTCTGGCCTTAATTCATTGGAGTTGATAACATGTATATGTTTTTATATTAAAATTTATCCAATACAAGGCACAACTGTTAAAATATAAATAGTGAATAAGCTGTGTGATATAAATTAAAGAGGAGGTGATAGAAATATTACGATGAGGAAGGGAAGTAACAATTGATTCTTGACTTGAAGAAACCTACATTGCAATGCTTAGGGAAGCACAAACTGATAGTCCTTAAGAAAAAAATTGCTGTATGAGTGTAATTTTCTTATTGTATTTGAAATAGGGAAGAGATCAGTGATTCGACTCCGTGGAAGTGGCCTGGCATATCCTAGCTTTAAAGGTCTGAACTGGTGGAGCTAAAGAATGAAACGCTCATCTGAATATTTGCCATAGAATTAGGAATAGGCTTGCGACTTTGGAAAGTGTCTGCAGAATGGACTCCCCCGCTCGAGGCTGCGGGATTGATTTTAAACTCCGGAATGAGAAAACTGAGTATCTCCAGCCCTGATATGTCAGCCATTCTTCATTTTGGTCTGGTCTGATTTGATTCTTGTAAAAAAAGTGCAGAAGGTGTTAGGTAATTTCTGAAGGATTAGAATGAACAGAATCATTTTTTTTTCTAGCAATCAGTCGTATTTCCACTGGTGGTCGGAATTGAACTTAAACCCAATTGACGTACAAAGCACGGAGCTTAATTGAGAGTGTAATCATTTATCATGACTGGAAATACTCAGTCTCTGATTGGTGATGATGAAATGATTCTACAATTTTTTTGGTGGCTATCGAAAGTTACAAGTTGTTTTTGCCCGATTAAGTCGTTAGATCATGTCAGTTGACTGACATGTGATCTTGGTGATGCACTATCTCTACTTATGAGCTAGATTAGTAGAGGAGCATCATGACTGAATGTTGAGAGGGTTGTTTTATAAGTTTGAGGAATGAGACAGCCAAGGCGACTTAGGAGTTATATGTATGGGAACTTAGAGTCAAAGGAAAAGAGCATGTTAAGACTGAGGATTGAGCCCCGTTATCCATGCAGTAATTAGCAGATATTTAGAACTGAGAAAATACTACTACTACTGCTATTTCTACTGCTACTAACAGTGCCATAACTACAATTACTACTACTACTACTACTACTACTAATAATAATAATAATAACAATAATAATCTATATTAGATTATAAAAAAAAAACAATGTGATATATTTATCGGTCACGCTTCCGATTTCCCCTACTTTAAATAATGAGATATTCACTTCTTTATAGTAATACGAATTTCTCCCCGGTTTGAATTACAATAATAACGAAATTAGTAATAAAAATATTTTTGTTTCTTTTGTTTCGCGTTGGCGTTTTTCGGGGGTGGGGTGGGGGTCTTGGGTATATCTTTTTAATTACTTATAAAGAAAACGTCTTTTGAATTGTAGAATATGTTACAATATAATTAATTGTATAGTGCACGCATGCTTGTATTCAGATCGAAGCTGAAGTAATGATCAACATATAAATCATGCCGTGAATCTAAATATAAACGAAAAATTCAGAGCAACACAATGTCTGTAATATTTTATTAGTATAAGACAATTGCAAAATTAATTAAGAGGCACGAGAATAATAATAATAATAATAATAATAATAATAATAATAATAATTGGTACGAACACCACCTTCCACCCACACCCAGACCCTGTTACAAAGATAGAACCTCTAACAATTTTATGGGACTACACAATATACACATACAGAACAATCAAAGCTAATCACCGAGACATTGTTATTAGAGACAGCAAACAAAAAAACGCCTCCTTATTGAGTCTGTCTATATTTCTGAGATGAAATTATTATTTACATTATTATTATTACATTATTTACATTATTCGGACTATTGTCCTCATCTTTGTCGCCATATTTATTACAATGTTTCCGCCGTTGTATGCTCCGGCCTTTTTCAGGTGGTTGGAATGTCGAACTTAACCCTTTATTTCGCTCACTGGGGTAGACTGTTCTAGTTCCACATGCCATGTTTGATGGATGTCAGTTATCAGTTATCTCCTGTTAATTTTCCATCTGAAAGTTCTCCATAAATAAATGATTGCATCAAACTGCAAATCCGAGGAAGCAACAACAACAACAATAATAATAATAATGATAATAAACCTGTGATGGGAATTCTGATCTTAATTCATAGAAGTTATTAACATGTTTTGTCGTGGTTAATCGGCTACAGTAAATATTCAGTAATAAAAAATTAGATTTGAAGTGACGTGGCTCTGTCTTTTCTACAAATATTTCATAGCAACTACTATATCCAATCAATAGGTTTTCTTCACACCTATGCTAGCAAATTTGGCTGTGATACATGTGCTCGCTATAGCCTTAAGCTGGATGTCATGATGGGTATATTTGTTTTCGTATACTTGGCTAAAAGTCGTCATGATCAGTTTGTTTGAAATTGAAAAGCACGAATGAAAGAAAACAATGGAAAAAGCAAAGAAAAAGTACAGTTGGAGAAATAGTCGAATTTTTGTACCGTTCCAGAAGGTACCTGACTACAATGGGTTAAAGAGCAGGACTTGTATCTGACAAAAGTTATTATTCTAAAAAATTGTTAATGCAATATTTATATTTTAAAGTAATTATTTTTACAATCCAAATTTTTTCGGCCTTTAAATAATCTACAAAACACGTAAAAAAAACCCAAACAAATCAATCAATTAGTTGTTGCCACATATCAGGCATATCTTCTGTACCTTTTGAGTAAAATCCCTCAGATTCTTATAGGATTTTGACGAATTCTTGCGTTTTAAGAATTCTAAGTGAATAATACACCGACGATCCAACCACACGCATAGCACTACCTTTCTTCCATGAATTTCTGGATCGGTTGTAGAAATTTATTCCTGTCAATCTCCTGCCGTTAGTGTCGAACATTATTGTATTCAACCCACTTTTTATCATCTATTATGATATACTTAATGAACGGTTAGTTAGGATGTTACATTCGTCATCAGAATTGGTTGGCCAAAACGGAAATTACTTTTGACACAACCAAATCTATATATTTTATTGAGATTATTTTACATCGTGAATGAACAGAATAAAGAAAATATAAATCAATAACTAAAAATAACTTTTTAAATCCACAAATGTTTAAAACGTATGTAAAGTTATTTAATTTAAAGAAATGTAATTGGAAATATATTTTCTGATTTGCAAATATCATTTGTGTTCCAAAGCGCCTGACACCATTTTAAGTAGGGTTTTTAGCCTGAAGCTTCTTTATATTGGAAGATTGTTTTTATTCATATTAACAAACCCACTAGTTGTAGTAGCAGTAATAGTAGTAATAGTAGTAGTAGTAGTAGTAGTAATAAATAAATAAATAAAATAAATAAATTGATTTAATCTTTTTACTGTTATTGCGTTTTCAAAATAAAAAAAAATACAGTGTTTATCCCTTGGGATAGTAAAGAGGGAAATGAAGAGTCTATTAAACAGAAGAAACTTGTCCGTTGAGAATTGGGAGAGGGTATGAAAAGAGAAAAGAGAAAATAAAACGAAGACTAATTGAATGCTTGTAGGTAGGAAAGCATGAAAAATATTGCTTCCAAAAATCTTAAGCTATTCGAAACGAATTTGAAGAAAGTGAATAAATCCTACAATTTTGTTCTAAGTGCTTATCCGTAAAAATTGTCGGATATGGAATATCAATAAAAAAGGCCTAATGGGTTCTAGGAAAATTGGTCACGGAAAATTCATTGCAAAGATTCAAATCGGTGTCAGTCATGTAACTACTACTACACGACAAAAGGAACATATGTCCGCCAAGACCAGTCATAGGCAAACTGCGGCCCTCAGACCATATCTACTGCAAGGAAAGTTGGTTTTCTGTGTCTTGCCAGAAGGTTTTTTTCGCCTGAATCCATCCTTCGAATCTACAAATAAACCATTTGTCCTTGCATTGAATACTGCTGCCATATATGATCTCGTGTCCCCGCTATTCATCTCGAGGTCCTCGACAAAATCCAGAAACGGATATGGAATGTGGTAGGTCCTCACTTGGCATCTCGTATACAGTCACTTTCAAACAGAAGCGATGTGGCTTTCCTCTGTCTTTTCTACAAATATTTTCATGGCAATTGTTCTGACGAACTACTTTCACTGGTACCCCGACTGCACGAATTTAAGCGTGCTACTAGCTTGGCATCTCAGTCCAAACCTTTCACTGTCGAAACGTTAAATGCAACCGTTTCTTCTACTTCAACAGCTTCTTATCTTGCACTTTCCTTCCTCTTACTTGCTTCCCTGACAGCTGTAATCTTGAAATATTCAAATATAATGTCGATCAACATCTTCTGATCTTGATCCCAGTCCTACTTTTATCTTTTTTCTCAAATACCCCCTCTTTTTTCTTACTCTCACTCTCTGTAATCCATTGTGTGCTAGTGACACTCCCGCCTTGCTTGGGGTGAAATGCTTAAACAAAAATGACTCTCGCTAGTTGTTCCCCCGAAACTCGGGGTCGTCCTGGGCTTTTTCCTTAATACAGATACACACTCTCTTGAAAACATTTAAACTAGCATCGAATGTTCTTAGGAGAGGGCGGATTAATGTCGAATTGACTTCGAAAAACACGCTGCACTGTGACAACCGTATTTGTTTTCGCGAACTCGAGAACGCAGAACGCCTTTTGCTGAGGACTCGACATTCCGGGAGTAGACAAAGAATTGAACTTTGCCGGAGACGACGTGTCTTTAGCGCCCCTCTGGCAGCCATTCAAAACTTAGAAACTTTCTCTTTCGTATGGCTTTCTGAATGACTCATTTGATTTCATGTTTATAACAGTGTTTGTTTCTTTTAGTTCTCACTTGTTCACACACACACTCTCTCCTGCATAACTAGATACATAAACGATGATTACGTGTAATGTTTCTTGAATTTTATCAAATTTCGTTGACCGTAACGTTGTCAGCATTTTAAACCATAGGCGATTTTCAATAAGGAAGACCATACGTGTAAACATCTTTTGCTTCAGAAACAGGACACCTAAATGATAAATATTCTTCTTTTAAAACTATTTTTGTCTACTCAAATCAATAAATTAGAAACAAATCACAAGTAGCAATGTGTGTTAATCATGCTGTCATCAGTGTAAATATACCAATATTTTATAAAAATTAATCAACTTTTCCACATTTCTAAGACAGATGATTTTGCTGGAGAAATCGCTGCGGCATCTTTAATAAAAAAACAAAATATAATTCTTTTAGAAGAGCGCCCCCCCTATCATGTACTGTACCTCATGTGGCGCACTGTTCGAAAAGGTTTGCCCATGTTTGCCCTAGACATTCAAATATATTCTAAAATAATTACTAAATTGCTCTTAAAATTACATAATTTTGTTTTTCAAATAATAATAATCTTAAGAATTATTTATTAAATTTATCATCTAATAAATAGCAAAAATAGACTGAAAATAGAGCAAGAAGAGTGTGGCTTTGTTAAAGACACTGGAACAAGAGATGTAATCTTTATTATCAGAACAAGCAATAAAAATACAGAATGATTTATACCCATGCTTCATAGACTATGCAAAACATTTGATAAGGTATAACAAGTATTTATTTGAACTATCAGTAAATTGACTTATTTGTTTTTCTCATAGCTTAATTATTAAATTGGTCTTAAAATTTCATCAATAAAACATTTTTCAAATAAAAAGTAATCTTAAGACTTATTTATTAAACCTATCATCTAATAAATAGCAGAAATAAATAATAGAGCAAGAAGAGTGTGGCTTTGTTAAGGATACTGGAACAAGAAGTGTAATCTTTATTATAAGAATGCTATCAAAGCAAGCAATAAAAATGCAGAAGGATGGATGTATACCTATGCTTAGTTGACTATGTAAAATCATGACAAGGATCCATTTGAATTGTTAGGAAAATTAGAATAATGTAGAACACTTAGTGAGAACTAAGCGCCTGCATATAGACAGAAAAGGATTTAAGTACACAAAAACAGAAAAGGGCAAAAAGACTAGGATGACTCTTCTAACCGAATTTATTTAATCTATACAGTAAGGTGATCTTAAGAGAGATGGAGTTTCTGCTGGGTTTTATTATTGGTTCGTACAATCTAAATGACATGAGATATAATACCATATTAATTGCATATAGAGAAATAATGAAACTGGACAACATGGGATTGTAATAGAGATACTAGCAGTCTTCGTTGAGTTTGAAACTGACAAATTTAGAAATAATAAATGAAATATACAACAATAGTGAGATACTGGAAGACCTTAGTAGATCCATCTTCATAGCACAAGCTAAGAAACCAGACACAGTTTAATTTGTGCTTCATTAGACTATCAGCTTAATGAGCCAGATAACTGAGCCTCTTTTGATGAATGGAACACATAGCAGAATTAGACTGTACGTAGGGCAACAAGTGTGGGGCTCTGGAAAAAGAAGTGTAATTTTTATTATCAAAATGCTAACAGAGCAAACAATATAAGCGCAGAAGGATGTATATCTATGCATCGTAGACTATGCAAAAACATTGTATAAGTTATGACACCAGTATCTATTCTAACTGTCAGTTGATTGGCTGTTTTGCTTTTTATGACTTATCAACCTTTTATGGGTTATTTAAAGGCGAAATACTTTATTTTGAAAAGATATAATAATAATCTAAAACATTTATTTGGAAGAAACTAGCAGCATACGGATAGCAAATTAACTGAGTAGAAACACAAAAATAGAAAGATGTGTCCTACAAGGTTACAGCTTCATATCAGATTTATTCAACTTATACAATGAGTCGATCTTAAGACAGTTGGAAGTCCTAAGCACAATCGTAGCAGCTTAAGACAGAAAAACTTCAGGAACATTTATACAACAACACAAAATGTTGACTATTTACTTGCGTGAATCAAAATTCAAACGATTAATTCTAGTGGAAAAAACGATGAATAGTTGCTACCAAGAATCAAAATATTGACCATTCATTTCAGTCGATCAAATATTGATAATTTACTCGATCAGGATAAATATTAGCCGTTAGTTTCAGTGAACTAAAATGCTAAACATTTACTTTAGTGGATTAAAATATTGATCATTTGCTTCAGTGGATCAAACTATTAGCCGTTTGCCCGGATGAGTGAAAATGTTGACTATTTGCTACAGTGTCTCAAAATACTGACTATTTAATTCAGTGGTTCAAAACAGTACCATTTGCATGAGTGGTTCAAAATACTGAACATTTTCTTGAGTGGGTCAACATACTGAGCTTTTACTTCCTTGGCCATTTGCATAGGTTTATAGGAATTTGTATGATCGATCATTCTGTGAATAAGTTGTTAAATCATCATGATGTTATGGGCATAAACTGCATGTTTTTTTTTTTTTTTAAAATCAGCTTAACTATAGATAAAGATAAATATATATATATATATAAATTATTAAATATAATTATATATATATATATATATATATGTATATATATATATATATATATATATATATATATATATATATATATATATATATTTTTCACTCTCTCAATCTGAAGTTTTTCATGTGTGTGTGTGTGTGTATATATATATATATATATATATATATATATATATATATATATATATATATATATTATTCTGAGCCTTTCCATATCTATCTATCTATCTACAAATATATATATATATATATATATATATACTTCACTATTTCAATCTGAATTTTTTCATCTCTCTCTCTCTCTCTCTCTCTCTCTCTCTATATATATATATATATATATATATATATATATATATGTGTGTGTGTGTGTCTGTGTGTGTGTGTAATTATAGTTATCTTACATTTATCCTACTGTTCACTGCTTTATCTGTTTGTGTAAATACATTGCCCATTTGGACAAGTTCCTAGGAATCGATCGTTCTTTGAGTAAGTTGCTAGATCGTATTCGTGGTCATAAACTAGTGAACTATTTAATAAAAATATTTTGTAATGTGTAATATTATTGTCTTCTCTATAACTTCTGCCCCATCTTGTATGTAGATCCCTTTTTAGAATGATAGACTTATGCTCTTAAACTTACAGGCAACAGTGTTTGTATTTATTCATTACTGTGTTGGTGAGAATCGGCTTTGTGCATAAAATGAGAACTCGAGGAATTTTTAAATAATTTACCGTTTCATTAATAGGCGTGGCTGTTTTCTTGTGAGGGTTAGGTTTGCTTGCCTTTAAGTATACGTAATTGTTTGAATGTATCTGTTTGATAGCAGACATTTTTGGGAGAGAGGGCACATTTCTCTGAGTAGATAAACAAATCATTTCTATTAGATGCTTTTAGACTTTCCAAATGCCTGTTTTTATGTGTCAAATCTTGCATGAGAGAAATATGAAAGCGTACAAAATTATGCACACACACACACACACATACACACACACACACACACATACACACGCACATTCGCGCGTGTGTGTGTACGTACGCGTGTATGTGTGTATGAGTGAAATTAGACCATTATTGGAATAAGAAAATCGACTGCTATCCGGCTTCATTGTAAAACCGAATTGTGCCTTGGGAAGCATTTCAAGAGAAATACCAATATAAACATCTTTTTCATATCTCTCTCAGTCTGTCCCTTATCTATCTATCTATCTATGTATTTTAGTGAAAACCCATATTTGAGTAGGCGCCCCGTTTATTTATTAAACGGTATATTTATTTATTTTTGTCTATCGGCCTGATATTCGAGAATTCCTATTAAAAAATCTATAAATGCGCTCTCCGGGAGGATTCGAACCTGAGTCCCTCTTTGAAAAGGAAACCGTCCTTGGATTTGACGTGCCTTAATCATCTCGGCCACTTATTCATATCCAGTATGTTCAGCCCTTTCGTTAAAATATCAGAATCTTTTTTGGAAAGGGATTCTTGATGAGACAGATATTTCAGCAAGACCATCAATACGCCACCGAATAAATAAATTTCGATCGAGCACTTTAGAGAGAAAAAGCGAAATCGTAAACAGTGACTATTACGGGTGATAATGCAGTGCTCTTCCATGAATCGAGCACTCTGGGTCACTGGCGTGTTTGTTGAAAATAAACACGTAAAAATTCAACTTCCTCTCTGCCAAGAGCAGACAGCTTAGGGTAAAATTCTACGATTGATGCTACATCAGTCGGATTTCGATCCTTGCTTGAAGCAATTGGATGTCGAGCCATGTTCATGAATTGTGATACACCGAAACAATCTGTCTGTGGATGACAATATATATATATATATATATATATATATATATATATATATATATATATATATATATATATATATATATAAGGAAAGGACTTAAATATTCATTATATAATAGGTTATAAATTTATTTCAACAGAAATACATATATATATACCTGCCTCATCAGACCGACTTCATTAATATTAAATGATATAATTATGATATAAATATTAAATGATTTATATCATTTAATAAAATGTAGTCGGTCTGATGAGACAGGTATACATATGTATATCTGTTAAAATAAATTTATAATCAATTATATGATGAATAATTAAATCTTTCCTTATTATTTATTTCTATTGCTCTGTATATATATTTTATACACCATGGATTTAACTTATTATTTTAATATATATATATATATATATATATATATATATATATATATATATATATATATATATACAATTTTAGTTTCAGTTTTGAAATTTCTGTGTCGCGATGGAATCATATTTAAAAAAATTATAATATATATATATATATATATATATATATATATATATATATATATATATATATAATAGATCGGTTAATGAATTTCGAGTAATAGAAAGACAAGACGATAAAATATTGTCCATAAGACTGATGATATTTATTTTATATTAGTAAGCCTTTTGACTCAACCGAAGCGCGAATAGAAGGTTCTTAAAGTCGAAATTTTCTGACACGCCTGTATCCTTTATCAACGAGGTGAGAAATAAAAAATGAAGTGAAACTCACTCTTCCGAGGAATTTTGTTGTTTTTTTTCTCCATGTGTTGTATTTACATTTGGCCTAGTAGTTTGCCACGGATAGGATTGTGGAAGGATCTCTGCGAAAACTGAGTAAACCTAAATTCCTTTTTCATCATTTAATATGTGATCCTATTTTGAAAATATATTTTAACTCAGACTTACGTCGTTTTGTTGGCACTTAAGGGAAGACGCTAAAAGCACACAATGCTGTGGTTCAGTTGGTTGAAATGTGACGCGATAGGAAAATTGCTGTTGTTGTCTTTGAAGGTTTTTTTTACGGTTATTGAACCGAAGATAGCATTCCGTGCCTGTTTTTTCGACACAATTTCCGCGCTGTGTATTTGTTGCAAAAAAGAAAATATATAATAATTGTAGTGTCACAAGTGCAAGTCGCCAGTCAGATCACTGTGTGTATGTTGGGGAGCGTGAAAATATTATCGTTGATGACATATTTAAAAACTTGTCATCGGGGTTTATTGCAGGTGATGTTCTCTTGGTGAAATGTTGATTTGTGTATGCCAGATAATGTTAGGAGTATGTGTAGGTTACTGGGGCTGAGGCCTGGTGTTGAGTAGTTTCTCGCTAAATATCTTTTTAATTGTCTGGACGAGTTTTATGTACTGGAATTCTTTTAGTAAGATATGAGGAACTTTGTGAATATTGTAACTGAAATCAAAAACCATGGGAATTCTGGTATTATTTTTCTTTTGTCTCATAGGCTAGACGATTATGTCTTTTTAGTTTGGAAGCCTTAGTGATTGATATTTTGCTGTTTTTTGTGGATAATTTCTATTGAGAAAGTAACTGAACAGTTGTTCTACGTTATTTTTGTAATATCTGTTTTCGAAACAGATACATTTTTTGAATTAATTTCTTTAGGTTATTAGAGTGTCAGCTGTTAAAATTTAGAAAGCAATGACCATCTGTGGGTTTGGTGTATGATGTTGTGGGGATTTGTTTCTTGTTTTGACGTACCAGTATATCAAGAAACAGAATGTAAGTGGTGGCATATTCCATTGTGAATATGATGGTGTTGTGGAAATTGTTGATGTATTTTTTAAAGTCGTGAAGCGTGTTCTCATCATGTGTCTATATAAAGAAGATATCGACTATGCATCTGTGGCAGTGGACACATACAGGGTGGTATCAACTCGAACTGTTCTTCGTTGAGTGTTGGCATTGTGAAGCGTTTTCTTTTCTGTCTAGAAAATGTAGGCGTTGAGCACTTTAATTTACTGCGGAGGTAGCATTTCTTTCCTTTTGGTCTTTCTTTTTTCTTTTCTTTTTCGGTATTTTTGTCGTCTGTTGGTCAAACCAATATTAGTATATTTTACTATATATATATATATATATATATATATATATATATATATATATATATATTATGACATTTTTATGTTTTTATACATTCCTTTTTATAGATACCAATATTTAAGTAAATTCTCTGTTTATAATAAATGGTATTAACAACATTTACCAACCTGAATGTCCGAGAAATGGTCATAGAAAATATGCGTCCTCCTGTCGGACCTGTATCCTTTACGGAACCGTCATATAGCCTGACGTGCTTTTACCGATTGAGCCACAGAGGAGCGTTTCGGTTAGCAAGGTCGATTTTACTCTTTTTTATTATTTAAATGTAAACAAATGACGCCACAGATTATTAAATATTTGTATCTATAAAAAAAAAGAATGTATAAACATAAAAATGTCTTAAAATAATTGTCGGACTTTGTCCATTTCATAATATATATAAGTACTTAAAAATATAATCATAATTTCTCCCTTACTAGCGATTTGTTCATCTCATCTGGTTTTTTTACTGAGTAGTTGAAGATTATATATATATATATATATATATATATATATATATATATATATATATATATATATATATATATATATATCTGTAGAGAGGAAGAGAGAGAGATCTATCAGTCAATAATAATATTAGTATTCGAATAGTATCAGTAAGAGTCAGTGAGTGGTAAATATTTTCATTAATGCATATACGATGCTTCTATGTGTATAGGGTTCATTAAATCGACATGAATATTCACACGTACACATACTTAAACGAATACCTAGTGTTCCCACCCACCCCACTACATTCATTACACCACACACGTCAGCAAACTGTCTGAAGGTTTTCTTTTTTGAATTTTATTTACTCGTCATCATATAGGAATTTCTCTATTGGAATGTTCTTTTTACACTCATCAGCAATATTACACAAATATTTCAAGAATACCTTTGCTCTCATTTTATTTTCTCTTTTTATGAACAACATTTAGAACTCTTGAAAATTCTATGGAACTCTTTTGGACATCTGACAATTTTGCAGTAATCTTTTTGGGACAATTTTAATAGCTCTTCACTCAAATTTATTTCGTAGAGTATTCGCTTCTTTCTTTGCTCCACTTACCTTCAATATGTTCTGTGATTGTTAAATTATCTAAACCCTTTTTCTTCATTTTGTATCCCGGAAATTTCTTAGCTGTCTTTCTTGCTGTTGGCTAAAGATTTCGTGTAGTTCATGGTTTCTTTAGGACATTTTATACCCTCCCCTGTTCTACCCATAGTGTTCACATCATTCGTCCTTGGTACCATTTCTGAGTAGGTTTAAATCACTTCATTATCTGCCTGGAGATTGTCCAACCGTGAAACGTTTTCAGAGTTACTTTTACCCATTATGTTTTTTAAATTGGATAATAAATTAGGTATAAGTTAATGTTGCAAAGAAAGAAACAGAAGTATAGGCATGAATGGGTCGGGACATTACAGATCAACAGTATAGGTACAAACTAGTATCTTCCTTAAAGGATGATACTCTGAAACACTAAGAGACAAACTGTTATCAAAATACCAGTTAGAAGAAACAGAAAAGATTTATTAGTATATTGGTCTAATTTCAAAGAAAATTGGGCTAAACTTATATACCATATTAATCCTGCTATATGACAGAAAATACTCAACAAATTTATCACGGATGAAGAGGTAATTTCAAGCAACAGAAATATGGTTCAACAAAAGGATGCTGAGAATATAATAGATTGGACAAGTGAGTAACGAGGAAGTGTTAAAGAAAATGAAAATGACGCTCATAAATCGATTCAGAAAGATAGAGCATATCATGAGGAAAGAGGACTTGCAGAAATCGACACTCACAGGGTGTAATATAGGCAAGAAAGACAGAGGGTAATAGCGAATAACTTCCTTAACCAATTTGTGTAAATGGATGGCAGAACATGGTGTGGTGTTGCCACTGTGTTTCGAATTTTTGTTGGGCAAATAACGTTGCTTCAGAATGGGTCGTATCGTCTATCTATAGGCCAATATGCTGTCTCTACTTCTCACTGAAAATCAAAATTGTCTTTTCAACAGGTGAAAGGTTTTCTTATAATAAATGGAGGAACATTTCGAAAGAATCCAGGGCAGAGATTGTAAATAACAAACCTGGAGACACGGGGAAGAAATGAAAGCGTCCAAAACAAATATACTAAGCAAGACTACTCGCTGCTTTTATTACCATTCATTGTTATTCCAACCATAAAGATAAAAATATGAAATACTCTATAATGGGTGTAGCTTCGACAGAAGATCAAACTCCGGTTGAGGCATGTCTGTATTCCGTTGCCAAACTTTCCACTAAGGTGAATACATTAGTCCATCTTTCTCCATCTCAGGAATGAATAAATAGCAAGGCAGACTAGATGAAGAATTCTGATTTCAAACTAGGCAATAGAGACTTCTATAGACAACTACCAGTATGGTAAGTAGAATGTCTTGATCAACCAGTACATCATGATTAACTTTCCAATCGTCATGGTGATGGGTTTTTTTTACAGAGAGAGAGAGAGAGAGAGAGAGATATAGAGAGAGAGATAGAGAGAGACAGAGAGAGAGAGAGAGGTGTGTGTGTGTGCAAGGACAAGTTATGATTTCAGATGGAGTATTGATAATATCAACCTGAAATCAGAAAAGTTGAGCAAGTGGATATAGGAAAATGACTAGGACCTGGCCTCGGGTGTTGAAGACACTTTGGAATATGGAAGTAAGGTCCATGGCCATTGCTAAACACACAAGAAAAGATACTATATGAATTGAAAGTTTGAGTAGCGATTATGACGATCCAGCCCACTTCTGTGATGGGTCTTTGAGGATACTGAGAATGTTGTTGTAGATTTGAGACTTTTTACTCAACCTGCAACTATAACAACACACAAAGGATTTGAACTTTTCACTAATCAAATGCAGGATATATACAGGGTGTCCATAAAGTTCGTACGCACTTTAAATAATTTATAAATTTAAAGTGCACGCGAACTTAACGGACATCCTGTATATGTTTGTGTGTGTGTGTGTTTAGGCGGCAATTCCTCTTTTATACGTATATATCAGACTGATATGGTACTGCCATAAAGCTTATTACTGATTTTACTTGTGTACGTATCAGTGTTTTCTTTACTATAGTGGCCATTAGCAAGGATGATTTTATTTTAACTTTTAATTGAATGTATGGGTGGTGTTATGTATCTGGAGTTATAGGAGGTTAAGAGTGAATGGCCACTTACCTAAAAAAGTGCAGTTATAAAAGATTTCCTAAAGAGAGCATACGAGATTTAATATATATATATATATATATATATATATATATATATATATATATATATATATTGAACATTAATATTTCTGTTTTAAATGTTATTGCCTCGCTTAAATATCGAGAGTAATTTATTGTCAGAAGTTCTGTTCACCATGATACACGTAAAGTTTTATACGGTAGAATTATATATATATATATATATATATATATATATATATATATATATATATATAGCGAAAGTGCTCTACTGTTTATCAGGAGCTGAATATGACTGACGATTGCGTCTAGCAGGAAACAGCCTGTCGCCTCTGAGTCTTGACTTCAATGTTCACTTTCATGTTTATATTTACATACGCTCTATCTCTGATTTTGAGCACATTATCTCATAAATATAGCACACCTTAAAACTTGACCCTCATACGTCGAATTCGACGGGAGAGTCCAGTATATATATATATATATATATATATATATATATTAAATTATTAGTGGTTATCCATTTGTGAGTAGACATTCGGTTTATTTTGTCTACTGGCTTGAACATTCTAGAAATCTAATTAAAGACAAATGCCCGACACCCCCCCCACTACGGCAGGATTCAAAACTACGTCCCACTTTGCAGGAGAACCCCTCGTTAGATCCGATGTGCTTATGACCACTCGGCTAGGAAGTGCTTCATGAATGTAAAATACTAGTTTAATATTTCTCATTTTTCTAAGTACTTTATAAGGACACTTCCCAATGATTCCTTGCTCCTCAAATATTGTTGTAATATATGTTCTAATCTCTCTTTCTCTGTGTTTCCATTCCGAAGGCAGCCGAGTCATCCAACCTTGGCTGCTGCTTATCTGAGACAGGATCTGTGGCAAAACAAACTATGGATCGAATCTACATGGCAACACAGCGCTATCTATCTTTTCTTCCTTTAATCTTAATAACTCAAACTTAACTCAAAATTGCGGACATATGCGAATGTTTGCGGACAAATGTTTATATGGACTTTTGTCCTTGTTTTGTTACGAGCAAGCCGCTCCAAAAATTATTACTTTTGATAGATGTGCGTATAGACTGATTATAATACACAAACACAAGCGGCCCCCAAAGGAGCACATTTAAAAGGAGACGCTGTTAAGAAGAAAGATGAATACCACAAGGGCAAAGCATATTATATAAATAATAATTTACCCGCTGCAGGTCTGACAGACTATGGCTGTCAGTCTACTGTGGGGTATGCAAGTATTCTTTCAGGCGATCGGCTGTTGGACGCTCTAATTATATAAATCATAATTCTCCGGTCGTATGGGCATTTCTTTACTCGGTGATTTTAGTTGGTGAGTATATTATATGTATTCACTAAGCAACCTTTATTATAATACATTGAGTTAGGCGACGCGGAATTTGAAATGGCCAGATTACTGAATGTCTAATGCCGAGCGTCTGAAGAATGCGTGCATGGAACACAGAAGACAGAAAATCGTCAATCGTGCCTGGTCAGTCGATCACCGAGAAATTATGATTTATACCTCCCCATATATATATATATATATATATATATATATATATATATATATATATATATATATAACATTGAACATTCAACTCTCAGAGGCGACAGGCTGTTTCATGCCGGACGCAATCATCAGTCCGGATTGACGTTTGCGTCCAGCATGAAACAGCCTGTCGCCTCTGAGTGGTGACTTCAGTGATCACTTTTATATTTATATTTAGATACGCTCTATCTCTGATATTGAGCACTTTATCCCATAAATATAGCACACCTTAAAACTATATTTCTTCATATATATATATATATATATATATATATATATATATAAAAACTGCTTTCAAACATGGAACTGACTGTCGCAAGTCGGTGTTGACTTCGGTATTCACTTATATATATATATATATATATATATATTAAACTGGACATCGAAGTCAGCCTCCTGAGGTAACAGTCTGTTCATGCTAAACGCAGTCATCAGATGTCATGTCAGATTGCATTTAGCATAAAACACACTATCGCCTTTGGGGGTTGACTTTAATATCCACGTTCATATTTACATACGCTCTATCCCTGATATTGAGCACTACAATCTATAAATATAGCATACCGAAAACTATATTTTACCATATATATATATATATATATATATAGACACTCCGTAAAAAGAACATGAGAGACCAAACCATATGTCTAGATGCAATCTAAAGTGTTGTGACTAGTTTGAAATGTAATTTTGTTGAGTGTGGGTTGCTTTCTTTTAATGTTGATAGCCTCTAATTATCCAATATTTGGATATTTTTTTATTGTGCTCTTCCTTGATCTAAGCTTTCGGCTCACATGAGCCATCTTCAGAATGGTCACTCGGATATTTTAAACAACGATAATCACCATCAAACATAATATTCTGTTATGTTGACATAGATACAGAGAGAAGGATCCAAGCGTTTGAGAACAAATGCATGAGAAAACTCCTTGGCATGTTCTATTGGGAACTAATGAGTTTGTGTGAAAGAGGGTTGAAAGTCTTCTCGCCACTGTCAAACAGAAACAAAATGGCGTGGTTTGGACACATTAGTAAGCACAACAGGCTGTGCAAAACCATCATGCAAGTCACCATTGAAGGTGGACGTAGGAGAGAACGGCAGCGCAAAAACTGGTTGGACAATGTCAAACAATGGACAATTATGACTATACCAGAATTGCTGATGGCTGCCGTTGATAGGCCGTTGTGGAAAAGAGTTAGTGTAGCTTCTGTATTCGGTTCCGCCCTGCGATTACAAAAGTCAATGGGATGATGATGATGATGATGATGATGATGATGATGATGATGATGATGATCCATTTATGACGTTGGGGCCTTGGATCTATTAAAGTTCCTTTTCTTTAACATATGCGAGGAAGAGTCAGTTGAAATTTCTGGGATACTTAATGAGGAAAGAGGGCTTGGAAAATCTGATACTCATAGGACAGTTTGAGGGAAAGAGGGACAGAGGAACACGTAACCTACTTGATGGGCTTGAGTAAATGGATCGTAGAACAGGATTTGGGAAAAATAACAAGAGACAAAACATTTTAAGAACTACAAGGGCCAGGTAGATGTGGAGGGATATGATCGGTTACGCCATGAAGGTACAGGGCATATAAAAGAAGAATTGCCATGACATCTTAAGAAAGATAGTTGGAATTTTTCTTCTCATAGACTGGCAGCAGCTTAAAACTGGGTTTATTCTGCTGAATAATCTAGAGCTGATATGTCGAAGAGGACATTGCTGTGATAAAAAAATTGGTGGGAATTTGAACAGGTTTCACTGATTTTATTTTCTGCGCCGTTAACTGTTAAGCTGTCCGAACCACCTTAGAGGCCATTACGGGGTTAAAATGCAGGTAAATTAAATAGGGGAGAATCTCTTAAAATTAAGAAGAGTAACAAGATCAAAAAATTTCAAAGTAAGCATACGACACGCATGATATATATTGTGTTCGTCACTTAATTTCGAAAAAACTTCTCTTAATTAAGCCCGGGCTAATAGAGATCACATGCTACCATTCCGAGAAAAGTTGTGAAGTTTTTGTTAGAGACATTTTCAACAAGATATCTAACGAAATGATTCGAACGAAAGAAACGATATATATTTTGTTTTTATTTACTATGTTTACATCGTTGTTATATCTATGTTACTGTTTTTCTTTTTTCCCTATTATTGGGGTAAAAAAACATCTGATGAGTTAAATTCGTCAGCCTTCAATCTGTGCATTGAAAATCAATGCGTAATGGATTGACAATAGTCAAGAAATAATTTTAGCCTTTCTGGCATCTTAAGGTTATTATATGTCTAATCTAAATGTATTGTTAATTATGACTGATTCTCATGAGAAACTCCAAATACCGAATTAATCTTTGAAATATTTGATAAAAATCTTACACTGTAGGATAAAAAGAGATGATAAACTAATTCTATATCCGGTTTCTTTCCTTTCTGCCTTGATTCGTTGAATCATAATTTATTGCGCGGAAATGAGTTTTTTTTTTTACAGTGTTTAGAAACACTGTAAAAATATAATTTAAAATGATTCAGTAATGATTTATATTTTATATACGATATTTATTTGTAATTCCGTCCAAGAAATTTGGAAACTAGCCACATTATTTAAGAATAAAATATTTATTATTTGTTTATGCAATAAAATCAATTAGTCTAATTTCATCTTAGGCATGTCCACTTTGATTGAAAAACAGTGTTTTTAAACAGTGTTTACACATAGAGTTTATATGTACACTACATTTCACAAGTTCACCTTCAGAATGAAGCATAGGGGAAAAAAAGTGCACTTAGAATAATTGAAAAAAAAAACTTATAATCTGAGAAACTTCGGCAACGAATGCCAAAAATTTGTGCTGCAGTAATCAAAAATGACGAGAGCAAAATAAAATGATTTTCATTTTGTCATAATAAAATTTCTAATAAAAATAAGGTCTCACTGTTTTTTTAGCCATATATTATGATTTTCTTTTATTCAAAGTATAAAGCGACTAGATTTAGGGCCAATTTAAAAAATGACTAGAGGTCACCTCAAACTTTTGAACTGTAGTGTATATGCCGAGTATTATAAGATTATTGACGACATTGGCGAATATAAAAAGCACCGCATTTCACTTGCTTCAGAATTTTTTCTTCTGTACCAATTAAAAGTGCCGTCTGGGACATTTTATGTCGGCTGGATTTTTTCAACTAATAAAAGAAGATAATCAAATAAACGTTCCGTCGGAAACTTTTAAGTTTAATAAACGTAGAACAAAATAATCGTGCCGGTGAGAAAATTAAGCGTACCGTAAAAGATAACTCCTGTGTCTACTAGGGAGAATTGAAGGAGATATTTTAATCGTGTCGGCACTTATATTTGATACACAATTGACAAGTTGACGTATATTGACAAATGTGCGTATCATTTTTATGTTGCCTGTGAATTGAAGTTAATGTCAATCAATTGGAAGGAGAGCAATCGAAAGTCATTCCCAGGTTTTAAAAACCCATTGAGAAATCTCAGCCCTCTCTCGACAACACCAGACAAAAAGGGTATCTCTTCTGAATGAAATCCTATATCAAATGTTATATTATCGCCGACGCAAGGAAGGCCTGGGTGTCTTTTGTTGAAGCTGAAAACTAAACAGAGGAATTTTTCGCCTTCACCTCAACTTACAACAATGCTATTAAGTATTGCTACCACATCTGGCCTGATGCTTCGCTTACGCATCTAGAGATTCTTGACTGACTTTGAAAAAGAATCTGCAATACTATCGGTCCTGACTTGGCATCTTGGTTTCAGTTCAGTCAGTCAGTTATGTGCCATGCGTGATACACGCTTAGGCCATCACGTATCTTTTGATACATGACTGACGAAGCAGATTTTTCCCGCAGCAGTTTGCCATTTCTTTCTGCGGTAGACCAGTTGTCATCCAAGGCTATAGAACCCAGTCTGTCCTGCTAATTACCCATAGCTGGGGGGAGAAGAAAAGGATTTATACCTTTCCCAAGGGTATTAGAACGTAAGTGAATGTAATGGATTCGACTGGAATTCGAACTCGGGTCTCCGATTCCTCAATCCGAGCCGCTATCCATTTCTAAAAATGGTAACATAGCTTCCCTGTTTATATTATTTATATTGTTCAGACGGTTGTCTTTGGCTTTATTATCATATTCACGACGTTTCGGTCGTTGTACGCTCCAGACTCCTTCATGTGATTGGAATTTCGAACGGAAACATTTATTTCCTTCACCGGGTTAGATTGTTCTAGTTCCACGTGCTATGCCTCTTCCGAGTGACAACTGTCCGAACAATGTAAATAGTTACAATACCCCATCTTAGAAATATAGACATAGCTTCACTGTGTCTTTTCTATAAATATTTTCATGGTATTTCTGATGAGCTTTGGTACCTCGATTTCATGAATCTAAGCGCAGTACTAGACTGGCAGATAGGTCTCATCATTTTACTGTTGAAATAGATCGATGCAACTGTTCTGTGCTAATAACTTCTTCTCTCGTACCTCTCGCTTGTAAAATTCTGTTCTGGTTTCTTGCTTTCCTATCAACTACGATCTTCATAAAATAAAATGCAACGTCAATCATCATCTCTTTTTTCCTTGAATCCTGGTATTTTTTACCCACCTCTCTCCTTAATAACGTTAAATTTCTTTGTCTCTCAGTAACCCTTTTCCGTCTTAGTGGCTTTATCGCCTTGCTTTGATTGAGATAAAGGATGTTTTATATGTTTTTAAATCATTGTTGTTATTTTAAAATAGATCAGGAAACTTAATTCTCTCGTTTTTTTTTTTGTTTTTTTTTTGTTGAAACTAGAGAAAGATACATTTATTGGGCTGGTGCATAATTATCAGGCGTTTTAAAACAATATTTATTGTGAAAAAAGAAATATAACAAGTCAACAATAACATTTTAAATGATTATTCCGGAGGGTATGATTATCGACACGCATATTTATAACCTGAAAATAAAATAATATTTTTGTTAAAAAAAGTAAACAAAACAGCATTTTTTTATTAACAAATAACTCGCCTAGAAAAACGCCTGATAATTATGCACCAACCCAATAATTCCAGAAAACGGGAGAAAATCTTTAGATTTAATTCCAGAAAATAAGTATAAACAAACAGCAAAAAATGTCCGTCTGAATTTCTGGGATGAGTAGTTATTAATTTTGTTGTCTTATTGTCTTCTCTCCGTAATAAATACATTTTTCTCATATTCTTCAATCATTATCAATCCATCTAGGTCGACCGTAGGCAGAATCTTCAAACCACTGCAAACGATTCTTTCTTTAGCTGTTATAATATGTGCTACGTCAGAGCTACATACAATTTTGAATTCAAAGTTATATTCTCCTAGACACCCAAGTCTATAGAACCCAGTCTTTACTTCATAGGAAGAAGAAAAGGATTCATACCTTTCCCAATTAGAACGTACCGGCATATAAGACGCACAGTGTATAAGACGAACCCCGATTTCCGCAGGGCAAATCAAGAAAAAATTATTAATTAGTAAAATTATTAGTAAATGGTAAAGCCTCGGCTATATTTTTGAGGTATTATTTTGGTTAAACAAGCCATGATTACAATTAAACGAAAAAATAATAGGAAAAAAGAACATGAGCCTATAAAAACTTTATAGGATCTGTCCAACCTGCGTCTTGTAACCATCTTAGTGGAATACAAATTCTGATTGTATTTCTACCAGTGAAACCGGAAGTTATCGCAAGAAAAATATTAATGAAACAAATATATTTTACAAATATATAATTTGAATTTATTGCATATAGTTTTAGTGAAACAAAGCACTAATATTAAACGTGATGAAATTAATATAATGAATATTATCAATGATAACAATTTTAATCTGCATAATAGCCTTTTAAATGATGATAATAAGTATATGAAAGTTACTCTAAAGTCTAAGCTAATAGGAGTTGCCAGGTAGCCAGGTAGCTAATTTCGACCGACTATCGCGAATTTTAAACCTACATATGCCTTATATGACGCAAGGGAATTTTAAAAGATATTTTAGTAAAAAAAAGTGACGTCAAATACGGTAAGTGAATGCAATGAATCCAACTGGAATTCGAACTTAGCTCCCCGATTCCTCAATTCGAACCGCTATCCATTATCCCTTCTTGCCTGCTTCTCTATAACGCTCAGTAGCCACTTGCATCTTAGTCGATTTATTGCTTTACTTAGGGTGAACTGATTAAAAAAAAATATCAAAATCCCATCTGGACTATGATCCTCAAATTTGTTGCTGTTATCACGAAATTTCACGAAAGTTACGCGGACAATCACCTAATAAAGGTCGAAGGTCATAGTGACCAAAACAGTTTGATATCAACAACAACAACAACAATACTGAGAAAGATAAATAAATAACGAAAAATGTGTCTTTAAAATCAAAAGAAAAAATGTTTAAAAATATTCATTTTATGAGAAATCAGACAAAAACGAAATAGATTCGGGAAACATTAAGATTTAAAATCTGACTTAAGCCCCCCCTCCGAATCACTTTGACTTAACCCTCCCTTCAACTTTTGTTTTTGTATAATGGCTCCGTGCCTGTGTATTAAGTAGGTACCCATGCACAGGAAAATGCCAATCTATACTCAGACACATAGATCTGTTGAAGCTTATAAGGACGAAACACGTACGTTTAAAAAGAACTTATTCTTGAGTGTCAATAGTATTCTTGATATGCACACGGCTGAATATCCGCCCACGCGATAGAAAATATACAAACACACATATGTATAGAAACGGATCAATAAAGCAATCGACAGAAATATCGATATATAGACGGCTACAAACAAAAGCATTCACAAAAGTCAATGCACGAAGAGGAACAAGTTAAAACAAATATATATAATATATAATGAAATCCCATACATCCGCTCGTAATGTTTTGTTTTTTTTATTACTTGTCACTAACATGACTGTTACTGCTACCATTCACCTATTCAATTCGTGTCATTTTTCAGCACTGAAACATTAAATGTTTCTTGCAAGCATTACGGACAGAACAGAGATAATAAAAAAAATTATCTGATGTAAATGCATTTAGTATAATTGAAAAAAAAATCACTAAAAATCAGGGATTGTCAGCGGTCAAGAATCAATGCCAGCATTATAAAAAAAAATCGTACAGGAACTTAGAATAATCAATCAAAAAATAATAGTAATCAGCCAGAGAATAAAACGAGTACACTGAATGGTTAAGGAAAGGACCAATCAACTGTGACGCTGGCAATATAAAGACAGATCTTGTTTGTGGCACTCATGGAGCCCGAAACAAAACTTTTTCACCATAAGCCCCGTTCAGTGACATTTGGTTACGGAAGAACGAAACCGGTAACCTTAACCCCAGACGAGGCTATGCCGAAGGTCAGAGCCTGGTCTCAGGAGACAGCTACCCGACACCGTTTTTTTTACGAGGTCTACAGGGACTTTTTAACCGAGAGTACGGCCTCGGATACCCGACAATATACCTGGCCTTGTGCCGCGTCCGACCGCGTGGGACGGTTATAAATATCTCATGGAGACGGAAACAAAACTTCTTCCCCACAAGTGACATCTGGTTACAGAAGAATCAAGCCGATAACTTTAAGAGAAATGACAACTACCTAAAGAAACTAGACAAGGACAGATATGTGGACTTCTTCAACAAGGACGGTTGACAAGTTATCCAGACGTTTCTTCGAAGCTAATCCACAGACTCGCATTGGCCGTAAACATTTATTTTTCTTTATTTCTATTTGGATATAGAATATATCTAAATATTTGAGTTTGTTGTGTTTCTTTCTCTTTAAAAGCTGTCATTCATTTCGTTTGAGTGCCTATGACTTCATTAAATTTTGTCTGTAACCTGAGGTATTATCCTGGATATAATTACCACTCTAGGTTTATTTTTTAATAATGTAACTTTATGTCTAATGATCTTATTATTAATATTATAATATAGTACAGGTTTACATAAGTACTGGTAATTTACGGTGACTGGTTAAATATTATCCTATTGCATACTTAGTTTTTGTATATAAAACTTCCGATATGCATTCAATATCTTTCGTACGAATTTCCTTCAGAAAAGTATGCATCAATCTCATCTCCTATTGGTTAAATATCAGTGTAGATTAAACCTTATCTTTGGATGAAAACGAGTCTAAGAGAAGGAAAGCTCTTTATTCGAAATCGTGGAGAACATTACGGGAAACCACTCCTTTATCTTTCTCAACATGGTATGGCAATTCACAGATAATAAGAGAAAGGAAGCTGTGAAGCGCCACGATCACATATGTTTCAGGGGTAACGAAGAATTTCAATAGAATTATATTAGTAAAGGTTTAGGATAGATATATTACCTTTCATCAGTATGGCTGATGCTAACCTCCAAGAAAGTACTGATGTACTGGCTGATGTTAACCTCCAAGAAAGTACTGATGTACTGGCTGATGTTAACCTCCAAGAAAGTACTGATGTACTGGCTGATGTTAACCTCCAAGAAAGTACTGATGTACTGGCTGATGTTAACCTCCAAGAAAGTACCTCATTGTGCCTTTTTGGTCTCGCGTTTTCTACTGAAAGGAAGTGAATTGCCAGACAATTATTCTGACCAGAATCCATCTTGCACATTTACAAATCTACCTTTCATTCGTGCAGAAGATCTTGCTGCCATATCTGGTCAGCCAACGGTATATCTCAAGATTCTTGACAACATCCAAATAAGCGTCATAAGCCTGGCATTTCAATGTCAGTCACTTCCCTACCGCCGTGACATTGCTTTCTTTTGTCTTTTCTATAAATATTTTCATGGATGTTGCTCAAATGAGATTTCCTACTTGATAAATCGGCCGCGTGAATTTAAGCGTGCTATTAGCTTAGCTACTAGGCCTAACCATTTTACTGTTGAATTAACTATACATGTAACAGTAAGTTCTATTGAAATAGTTTCTATTTTTTTTTGTACTTTTCACCTATAGAACTCTCTTTAAATGTAATGTCAATCGCCATCTTCTGTCTTCTCGAAATCTATTCTTTTGTCATCCTCTTTCCTCACCAAAGTCTTCACATTACCTTTCATTCCCGGTAAGGTCGTGTGTCTTAGTGGCATTATTGCCTTGCTTGGGGTGAAATGAATAAATCAAATGTACGTTGGCTAATGTTTAGCCATACATTGTAGTGTTTAGATAAATATCAAACAACCACATAGCTCAAATTTTATATAAGGCTTATAGGTGCTTAGAGTGCGAATAATTGTAGCCTATGCCGTCTGGGTAAATATCAGCTTACCTTAACTTGGCCTCTCCGTCCCAGGAGATATTTTATTATGACATTATCAGCTGTTTATCTACTCTGCTCTCAAAATCTATATAAATCTTTTCATGAAACCAGGACCAATAAACTATTAAAAGGTTTCCTGTGAAAATCGATATATTCAGTGCCTAATTCTGAAATAAGAGCAGCGTCAAGTTTTGCCGACATCAAATAATATTTCAAACCGTGGATAAGAATTTTGATATTTCTTTGGTGCTCAGTTATTTTGATCGTTTTCTAAACAAGGTTAAGCCTAACCTAATTAACCTTATCGATACGGACTTTCGGTGCGTATTGATGTAAATCCCAACAACAAGTGATGAATGAAACCCACCATAGCTTCTTATTTTGTTAACTGCGCTGATGCTGATGGGGCAACAACTAACGGCGCATAAATTGAACTCGGCGGGTCACTCAGCGGGTCACTCGGCAGGTCACTCGGCGCGTCACTCGGTGGGTCACGTTCAATTTTCTGTCTTGTCTGGTGAATTCACTTTTTCCTCAAAAGACCGTGAGAAAGGGCATAAACTCATCTACCTATCTACAATCTAAGGGTTAAACAACTGGGTAGACTTGGTTGGCAGCTAGTCAAGAAGTACTAATTCAAATTCAAAACCGGCGAGAACGGTAAACCACACCATTATTAGTATCTTTATCTTAGTTATGCACACTATTTACATTATTCGGACTATTGTCCTCATCTTTGTTGCGATATTTATCACAACATTTCGGCCGTTTTCCGCTCCGGCCTTCCTCAGGTGGTTGGAATGTCGAACTGAACTTTTTAGACATGGCACGTAGAACTAGAACAGACTACCTCAGCGAGCGAAATAAAGGGTTCAGTTCGAAATTCCAACCACCTGAAGAAGGCCGGAGCGTACAACGGCCGAAACGTTGTGACAAATATGGCAACAAAGATGAGGACAATCGAATAATGTAAATAGTGCATACCATTATCGGTTTCATGAAGTAATGGCAATTCATATATAGTAAAGAAATGAAATCTGTGGAGAGCCATGAACGTCCACGTCCTGAAGGGCCATAAAATAAAAATACCTATTTTAAAGCGACAATTGATATACGTAATGTTAAACTCAAATTAGAGGATAATATAAAATGGAGAAGTCGAAAACAAACCAGAACGTAATTTTAAATATTTGGGAAGTGTTCTAAAAATGTGACACAGAAATTCGAAGTTACTTTGGAATCGCGAAAGATGCCTTCCAAAAGCCAAGCAACGTATTAAGAAACAGAAACATTTAGTTAGAAACAAAGAAAAGAGTACTAAACCGTTTTTTAGTGATTGTTGGACATATCCACAGAGATGAAAGAGAGACTTGAGATTATAGATATGTGGCTCTACAGAAGGATGCTGAGAATCACATGGACGAAACATGAGTTACGGGGAAGTTTTAAGGAAAATGTAACAAAAAATGGTTACACTTATAATCAGAAAGAGACAGTTGAAATTTTTAACATTTATAATAAGGAAAGAGTGCCTGGAGAATTTGACACTCACAGGGCATACGGAAGGTAAGAGGAACAGAGGAAAGGATCACATAACCTACCTAAGGAGCTTGTGTAAAATTGGTGTCAGAACAAGAATTGGGAGAAAAAAGATCACAGATTAAACTTACTGAGAGCTTAGAAAGGATAAGAAGTTTTTGGAGAGCCATATTCGCCATGAAGAGATACTGCTCATAGAAGAAGAAGAATGATATCTAGCCTTATTTTGCCGTTTAGAATAAATAAGAGAAATGGTTGGTTGTACAAACTGGAAATTAATAATGAAAAGAAACTACACATTGTAAGGCAGCGACTACGATAGACATATTGTGAGCACGCAACAGACATTCAATGAAACATTTTTATCTAAGCATTTTACAAGACAAGCAGTTACATGATCGTTACATGAAGCTTACAAAGGGTTTGGACAAGGAAAGCATTCAGAGCTACCGTTTAGCGCCTTTCCTACGGCCGACTATAACTGCTTTCTCTCTATTGATCTTACTGACTAATCATACAAGCCACTACTTGTCTCTATATTCATTACACTAGAGAATGCGAACCGGTTCTAATGCTTTACACAATACTATGAAGAAGAGATGTTTATTGATCGCCAGAAAAATATGTTTTTTTTTTCTCTTGTTTCACTCTCGACACTTTGGAGGTAATGGTAGTATTTTTACAGCCGAGATATTTACAATGTCAGATATGTAGTGTTTATATAATATAAAAAGTATTATGTATATAATATTATTTGTAATATATTATATATAATAATAATAAACGATCTTTGTTATTGCATCAACCGCTGTGTTGCGGATTTTGATATCGTAATAATACTATTATTATCATATATTATATTAAGGCTATGTCGACTTTGAGATTTCGGTTTATCTTATATTTTAAGATTTTAGCTTATTTTAAGCGTTAGCTTTTATCCTTCCTGTTTTTGTGTATTATATATATATATATATATATATATACATATATACACACACAGATACATATATATTATATATATGCATATTTTTATTTTTATAATAGAATATTTTACTCTATATATAATAGAATAATATATTATAATAGTATATTATATTAACAATATTAAATATATTAATAATATTTTTTAAATAATATAATAAATATTATGTATACATTATGTATTTATATATATTATTATGATATATATTATTATAATATAATATATATATTAAATGTATTAAATATATTATAATATTACTATAAAATATTATATACATATCTATCTATCTATCTATCTATCTATCTATCTATCTATCTATCTATCTATCTATCTCTATATATATCTGTATGTATTTATAAGCTGCATTGTTAAATATACACAGAAATAATTAAATATACCTATTTGTGAAAAGGTTAAAAGACGAGAGGAAATATGACTCCGAAATCTGAAGGGACATTCAAATGTCGAAAAACTAAACAAAGTATTAAGAAACAGGAAATATGTGCTGAATTGGAATATAATATCTACATAATAATACATTATAATATCAGTTACTATATAATATCAATATTATAAGACATAATATGATATCAAATTCTATGTAAACTGACAGTAAGTTTTGGACAATTGTCTCACAGTGGCAAGAGAGATTTGAGACAAGAGAAATGTTGTTCTACAGAATGATAATGGGAATAACATGGACGGATCATATGAGCAATGAGGAAACTTAAAGTAAATAAGAAACTGTTGCAATTTTGGGAATGTGTCATGAGAAAAGAAGGTCTGGAGAATTTAACACTCACAGGATATAATGAAGACAAGATGGGCATAAGGAAAGAGTGAGAAACCTACTTAATGAGCTTGTTTAAATGGATGACAGGTCAGGGCCTTGGAGAGACAATAAAAAGACAAATATTGCTAAAAGATACAAAGTATATGAAGCTGTGGAGACGCATTACCACCCACGTCCTGAAGGGTCACGGTACAGAAATGAAGAACTACGATGTAGAATAATACGTAAAATAACACGTTTAAATAAAAGCCAGTATTTCGACAAATAAATCTTGTATCTGAGTTAAACATCTTGCGTATAAATTCATGTTAATTGTAAATATTAAAAATATCTATTGATACATCTTCAAATATTTCAGTTTTATTTTATTGATTGTTCGGGTGGCGGGTGTAGAGAATGGAGGAATGCATCGCAAATGTTAACAATAAAACATTTAGTACATTTGCAGAATAAACATCTTTTCTACTTTCCTTTTTACAATGCCTGTCTACAATAATGTTTATGAAGAAGGCTTTTAAAATGGTACTTGTTGCATTTAAGTATCGACTAAAGATGTTTCGATAAAGGATGGTAACATTCACAAACTGGAGACTATTAAATTATTTTATCAACCGGCGAATGTTTGCTTGCCTATCTGCGTTTTATGGAACCCGGAGGACGAAATTATTTGCTCAAGTTATAACTTGACTTGATGTGCGGGTACTGTGTCGGTTAACGACTCGCAGATAGAAACCGGTGAGTTGTGTTCGAATTCCGATCGGGTTTGTTATGTTCACTTTTCCACTCTACAACCGCTTTCCACAGTCAAAACGTCGGGTGCCTCTCGTTACTTCATTGCTATTTCCAGGGAAAAGGTTATGGCTTGCTACCTTTCATATAGTTCCAACAGTTCAGACATTTCCAGCTAAGATACCCCATGGTATGTACACGGGCACGAATCATCCTAATCACTTGCGTAAGAAGGAGGTTCCACCCTGACAATTTCTCTCAAAGAGCCGCTGCTTTGTGGAACAGTTTCTTGAGAGGTTGCTTCCTCGATGGCTACAATCTTTCAAGACTAAGGTCAGTTCTGTATTCGACATTCTCTCAGAATCTTCCCTTTTCATCTCCTCCTCTTACGTCTAGGAAACAACCTGATTCAGTAACCCTCTACCTAGAGTGTCTCTAGAGCCTAGTATCGGGTGAAAAATAGTGTAAAAAAAAAAAAAGAAATGTGTGAATTCATATTTCCCCAGTTATGGGTTAAATAACAATATTGATTGGTCTCTCCTGCCGTGTGGAGCCAATCAATCAACGAGTAGGAAAATTGAACAGTCAGAATGGTGATGGGCTCCGTCTGGCTATATTGCCGCTTTCTGCTACATCCTAATTGGATACGAGGCTTGTTCAAATGTCATGAGAGTTCGCCACAGATCAATTTAGGATCACAACTGCACAGAGATACAACTTTTACGTAGCATTGCATAAACTGAAATAATCTGTATAGACTTCGCACTAATGCCCTTGGGAAAAGCAAGAATACGAATAAATGATTTTACTGATATCGAAAAACACTTCACTGAGATACAACTTTTGCGTAGCATTGCATAACACTGAAGCACTCTAAATGTGGATGTGAAGGGTGCTGAAAAGTTTCCTACCCACTTCCTGAAATTCGATTAAATGTGCCAGGATGAGAATTTTTTAAAAAGTTCCTTCATGATCAAGCCGAAAAGTTTTCAGGGCCATTTTTAATCGTTGCAATTGTTTATTTCTGAATTTTTATCTTAGTGGATGTCCCGGTAGATCAATGGTTAGAAACCCAGAAAATGGAATTGGTAAACTGAAATAATTTGTATAGACTTCGCACTAATGTCCTTGGGAAAAGCAAGAATACGAATAAATGATTTATTTTTGTATACAAAATAAGCAAACAAATTACATTCCGTTATCGCGGATCGAACCCTTAACTACTACCAGTCACGGTGCATGGATGTTCTCTCATCGAATCCCCGTGCATTGATTGGCTATTGGGCTTTTAATTTAGGGAAGTAGTCGGTTCACTGTACCGCACCAGTATGTAGCTGACTTCTTGTGCTATCCTCGTGTAATGGTAGAGGATAGCACGTGGCCTGAGGATTGCATCCAGCATGAAACAGACTGTCGCCTCTAAGTGTTAACTTCTATGTTCACTTTTATATTTACACACGCTCTATCTCTGATATTGAGCACTTTATCCCATAAATATAGCACATCTTAAGACTATATTTTTATATATATATATATATATATATATATATATATATATATATATTATAAAAAAATAACTGATTTAAATATATGGTTCCTTCGCTACACAGGAATTACCATGTTTCAAAAAACGAAGCTAAAAAATTCAAATTTAATTATATAATTAAATTAAAAGCATTAAAGCATTAGTTCTGTTTCATCTCCAAACGAAATTCGCTTGAAGATGAAACAGAACTAGTGCTTTTAATTGTGTGTGTGTGTGTGTGCGCGCGCGCGTGTGTGTGTGTGTGTGTGTGTACACAGAATAGTGGTTATCTCCGCGAGAAGTCATATCGTCGTTCCAAATTCAAATTCGTTCGTATATCAAATCTTTTTTTGACCCGATGAGTCGAGTAGAAAATCAAGCAAGAAACTATCAAACATGGCGGCACAAATTACAACAATTCCCGCCATCGCGTCATTGTTATTGATAAAAAAATTTGTCAAAGTATCCAGAAATATACAAATCTTGTATGCTTGCATGCCAAAATAGTTTTACACTGGTTTCCTAATGAACTTATTAAATAGATCAGTCCTCGGTTGGAGATCGACAGATCACTCTGCAATCTTTTTACCGCTTCGTGTTTTCTTGACGCCAGAGGTTGTTACATGATTTGATAAATGTCTGAACCTTTGGTTATAATTTTAGAGCAACCGTTCCGGAATTCTTCAGAGATTGGAATGCATTTAACAAAACATGGTAGACAGCGATTTTTTTGAATTGCTTAATGAGGTTAATTTACAGAGTAGCTGCGTTGTTGTTTTTAATCATAACCATGGAATTGACAAGAACGAAAGAAAATAGCCCGTTGACTGCTTTTTGTTATTCAAAGCAAATCGGTTGGATACATAACACAAATTAATGTACATTATCCTTCCTTATCCAACGAGACAGAACGCTGCCTGATGCACGTAAGGTATGCTAACCTAAACTTAATTTAATCATTAAAAATTGGAACAATCAGTCTTCATACACCCGTCCTAAGAAAAATTGTCTAAATTACATCACTCTTGGGGTTCAGCTCTCTGTCCTCCATAATTAGGCTGGACAATTTCAAACATAAGTAACTAACTGACGATCCTACTCACATATTTTTGTAACGCTTATGCAAAAAAACAAAAAAAAAACATACCAGCAAACGAAGGGGAATACAGTATGGTTTTCTAATTCAGGTCGAATTCATTGGGAAAGGAATAAACCAATTTCCCCCTCAAGTAATGGGTTAAACAGTAGAACTTTCAAGTGGAAAAATTATTGTTATTTTCAAAAATTGTTAATATAATATTCGCTCGCAAAAAAAACAAGACATTTTAAAAATACAAATTATGTTTCGACTTTAAATAACCCACAAACTGTTATTAAGTCGTAAGAATACAAATCAATCAATATATCTTCGGAACATAGGAGGCCATGGACCTCCACAAGTTCTTTTTTATTATCTCTGAATAGACATACATTCTTGGAAAAGATTGTTGTGGCTTCTGTTCCCCTCTTCACGGTTTTAGACAAATATTAGTGATATTTGATAGTGTTTAAGTGTCAATGTAAGGATAGTGCATGGGATTCGGAAAGAGTTGGATGAGTCTAATGGTGATTACGAAGATATTTGGAGTGATCATTAGTTATGACGACGTTATGCCTCCATTCATCTTCCCGCATGGCCTGAGACTCGACACTGAGGCCTACATCAAATGCCTTGAGGAGATGTTGCTGCCCTATGTCGAGAGGGTGGCTACTGGAAGACCCGATTTCTGGTGACAGGACCCTGCACCATGCCACACAAGCAAGAGCACCCAATCATGGCTATCAAACAATTTTTGTGACCACATCACTCCTTACATCTGGCCACTTAACTCCCCAGAGTTCAATCCCTTTAATTATTATGTGTGAGGCGCAGATCAATAAAACTCCTTGTAACTCAAAGGATGAACTGAAGACAAGGACTATGGCAGCAAGGAGGCTGTCCAGAAGAGTTGCAGGTGATTCCAAAATTCGTCTGGAGGCCGTGGTTGAAGCCAATGGCGATTTTATTGAACAAATTTACTCTTTAGTATTTCAAGATATTTTGCGTAATTTCGCTAAATATATTTTTTAAAATTAGTGTTATTTTCATTTTTGCATAAATTAGAAGACAATTTATCCATCGCACTCTGTACATGTCTACGTTATGTAGTGCTTAAAGCTTCTTAAAAACCGTAAATGATTCCTATGACTCATAAAGACGCTTAAAACTACAGAAAGAATTCATCACCCATAGAAGTGGGTATATTTAGGGCAAGATAACCTGACGGAGCCTGTCCCTCTTCAGGGCGATTTCGAATTCAGAGTGGCCCTTATATTAGATTACTACGGAGCCCAGCCTATCATGCTATCTAATCCATGACTGCAGGAAGATGGATTCATACTTCTGATTATGCAGTAGTGTCAGTAAATATCTCCTTTCTCTCCCCCACCGGCCAATAGCCCCCTAGCAACAAAATATCCTTCTGTTATCAACAATCAAATTGCGACTCGTTCCGTGATTTCCTTCTTGACGTCACATGGAAAGTTTTAATCATCCTGTTCAAAAACGTGCATCTGAGGTCTTCTGGGCGAAAGCCGGCATCAATGCTTTCATTCTAGCAAGGAAATACCAAGTTAAACCGCGTTCATCTCTTTGGTTCTCACCTGCATGCTCGGCCGCTATGGCCCACAGGAAGCAATTCTTCCGTCTGTACAAGAGCAATGCGTATGATTGCAACAGATGTCTTTTTGTTTCTGCTTATAACGAATGCAAGCGTGTCCTTAATGAAGCGAAATTAGTTTGTTGATAGAATGAAACAACGTATAGCATCTCGCAAGTTCGTTTCTAGAGATTATTTGCGACTCTGCAAGGATGTGCTGAACAAAAATCCATCACCTATTCAATCAATTCGAAATTTTCATTTCTACAGCAGATAAGGTGGAATTGACTCACCTATTTTAATGATCATTCCGCATTAAAGCCCTTAGAAACCAATGGCATTAGTGCGGAATGGACAATAAAAATTTGCTCAGATTTGGAACTCAGGACTCTGATCTAGTTGTCCTCAACAAGAAATGGCACTCTATCCACGTATTCCAGAGGTCAGTGTTTAAATTTAAGTATACCTATTTAAAAATCATTTCATACCAAGCAAGGTGGGAATGCCACTAGTACACAGGCGGTTACAGAGAGTAAGAAAATATTGGGTATAAGGAGGATTGAGGATAGGATAAAAGATAAACGGAGTTCAAGTCAACAGAAGATGGCGCTTGGCATTGCATTTAAATTTTTGAAGATTATAGTTATCGGGGAAGCAAGTAAGAGGGAGGGATTTCGGCAGGTTGGAAGTGCGAGAAAAGAAACTGTTGGAATAGAAATGGCGGTAGCGTTTAACTATTTCAGCAGTAAAAGGTTTGAGCCTTTGGTGTCAATCTAATAACACGCTTAAATTCATATAGTCAGGGCCACAGGGAAAAAGCATGTCAGAGCAATTATGAAAATTTTTGTAGAAAAGACAGAGGGAAGCCACATCAAATCTGTGAGAAAATGACTGAAGTCGAAACGTCAAGTCAGAATCGATTGCATTGCAGATCCTTCTTTGGATTTTGTCAAAATCTCTCAATGCACCAGACCAGATATGAGAACAGTATTCAATGCACGGACGAATTGTAGATTTGTAAATGTGCAAGATAGATTCTGACGAGAAAAGCCTTCTGGCACGACACAATGAACCAACTTTCCTTGCAGTAGATGCAGCCGTTGATTCAATGTAGTTGTTCCACTTCAAGTCAGTTGAAAATGTGAGACCAAGGAGGCACAATGAGACGCTCTCCTGGAGTCGAGCATCAGCCATGCTGATAGTGTGCAGGGGAGTTTCTCTATAATCGTTAAATGGGAGAAGTTTATTTTTAGGGGCCTTAAAATTTACAAGCCATTTCCTGTCCCACCTAACCAGTGATAAGAGGTCCTTTTCATGAACAACGGCCAGGTTAACATTATCAAATCTGACAGATTTGCTATTGAGACATGAGAAAATGGTAGTGTCTATGGTTAAATGCATACTTGGGAACTAATGACATCATGAAGATCATTGATTCCGATCAGAAACAGCGTAGGACCCAGTATAGGGCCTTGGGGGGCCCCCGCAGTCGTGTGAAAGGATCTGGTAGAGAGCCTGTTGAGGACGATCTTCATTTCCCGATTTGATAGGAATGATTGGATTAAATCTAACAATTGTCTTGTAATACCGTAGCCCTGAAACTTATGTGTCAAACCCTATTAAATGCCTTTTAAATATCTAGAGCCACAGCATGATCGTCACAATTATTATCAAGATCTTTATATTCATATTCAGTGATGGTCGTAAGCACATAAACGGTAGACCGAGCCAAACAGAAACCATATTGTTTGTCAGAGAGTTGGTCGTGAGAGGTAAGATGCTTAACCACTTCAGCATTAATTAAAGCCTCAAATACTTTGCCGGAAAGCGTTAGGAGAGTAATAGGGTGATAATTAGAGAGGTCAGAAGGTTATCTCGGGACTACAGAGGAGATCTTCCAATAATCTGAAAAGCAGGATAGTTGTAGAGTTTGGAGAGAACTGGAGCCAATTATTCCGGAGCACATTTATTTAGGACAACAGCTGGGATTCCGTCACTTCCACTTGACTTATGGGAGTCTAATTTAGGAATGATGTCCAAGACCAGTGACGGAGTTATGCGAATCTCACCCAGTATAGCCAGTTCTCCTGAGGGAATCATACGAAGGTACTCCAGATGAGTCAATTCCACCTTATCTGCTGTAGAAATCAGGACGTCGAATTGTTTGATTTTTGTTCAGCAAACTCTTGCAGATCCGCAAATAATCTCTAGAAACGAACTTGCGAGATGCTATACATTGTTTCATTCTATCAGCAGACAGTAACTTCGCTTCATTAAGGACACGCTTGCATTCGTTATAAGCAGAAAAAAGAGACATCTGTTGCAAGCATACGCATTGCTCTGGTACAGACGGAAGAATTGCTTCCTGTGGGCTATAGCGGCCGAGCATGCAGGTGAGAACCAAAGAGATGAATGCGGTTTAACTTGGTATTTCCTTGATGCAATGAAAGCATTGACGCCAGTTTTCGCCCGGATGGAGATATTTACTGACACTACTGCATAATCAGAGTTGCCAAGAGGGCAGAGCTGTGTAGTAGGACAAGAGTCAGGGATAGAGTTAAAAAAGAGATCAAAAAGAGAAGCGTTTCCATCAGGGTTTCTGAGGAAACGCGTAAGCAAATTTAGTGAAGTTTGCTGTATGCTTCTAGCTCAGATAAAAAGAAAAAAAACAACATAATTTCGAATCCTTTTTTAAGGCAGGCAGATTTTCATTTGATGGTAAGGCTGCCATAGCCTAGTCTCTCCACCCAATTTAAATTGACCTTGGACCACACGATATTAATGCACCCAAACGTACGCATGTAATAGTCACTTTTCTTTCCCATCGGAACCAATGGTATTTCGAAGATTGATTTTCAAAACAAAGATTGGCATTTTTTTTACTTAAATTAAATTTTCACTTTTTTTGCTCTGTTGGGTTAATCTTATCACTGAATTAATTGCATTGAAGAGGAAAGAGAATATGTTTAAAAAATATTCATCGTTTCTTTATTTTGTAAAAGAATAAGGAGGACATTTGAAAATCATAATTAAAATTATGGCATTGACAAATTCCATAAACTTCAATAACTCTAATTTTCTAATCTGTCAAATTTGAAACGATTATTTTAGACACCAAAATAAAGATTGAGTGTTTTATTAAATTTATTGGATTTATTATAAAAACTGCAGTCTGAAGTTATTATGCAAAAAACAGAAAATCACTGTTTACTTCAATAATATTCATCAGCAATTGATCAACATCTATAATAAATCTTTGAATCCTTTACATTTTAATAGAGTGGTCCTTCTCAATAACAGCCTGCAACCTATTATCCATTGATTTTATTAAAAAATTTTACTTCAGCAGGTTCAATTTCCGACATGGTGGTTTTAATTGTTTTCTGCTTGGCTGTCATATTGTTTGCCACCTTCATATAATTTTATCTTCATAATTGAGTATAGATTTTCGATTGGATTCAAACCGGGACTTGATGGCAGCCTTTCCATTATCTTCACACATTTAAACCTTCTATGGTCGAAAAATTCACGGATAACTTCAGATAAATGAGAAAGAACATTGCCGTACATAAATACACACTTCACTTTGAAACTGAGAGGCTGGAACTTGTACCATTCAAAGAAAGTCTTGCTCGTGGTATCACAATAATTAGCACTCTTCAGTTCAACTCCTTCATCGATTTTGGATGGTTCAATTAGGGTTTGTTTGACAATTTCAGTCAATATTATCACATGCTTCCTTGCTGCCTTCCTTTAGCCAGCGCAAATCTTCATCGGAAAAAATCCACCCTTTGCCTCATCTATCGGATCCATCGAGTGTCATCTAAGTTTCTTCACTGAAAATTACATAAGAAAAGGTAATTTTCATGTATTTTTTGTCCAATTTTGACGCTTTAAAAAATTTGCCTCACTGAAGAGTTTGCCTTGAGAGATTTCAAGACAAAATCCCATTTTGCGAAATATTTTAAACTCTTTGTTTTTAATTCTACCACTTCCAGCTTGTTCAAAGATCTGAACACTGGTCAAAAGTGGTTGTCTTGCTATAACTCGCTTTAGTTTACGGTCACCTGAAAACGAAAAATTATCACGGCTTATTGCTTTATTTCTACTTCTCAATCTAGTTATCTTTTTTACAGACTTCTTTATCGTTTGATGATCTCTGCGAAGTTCCTTTGATATAACCAATCTGGACATTACTCAACTTTTACTTGGGGCTCTTCGGTGTGGCATAATGGTTAGCAAGCTGGTCTTGCTAAAACTGTTACAACTGAATAGTGATTTCGATCCTCACTGGGTGCCCCATACTTTCGGCCATGTGCCACATCTAAGCCTCGCTTAGAAAATCAATAGGGCGCCTCACCCTGGTGTAATGGTTAGCAAGCTTGTCTTGCTAGATCAGTTACTACTGAAAAGTGAGTTCGATCCTCATTGATGCCCCATACTTTCGGCCATGTGCCACATCTAAGCCTCGCTTAGAAAAATCAATAGGGCGCCTCACCCTGGTGTAATGGTTAGCAAGCTTGTCTTGCTAGATCAGTTACTACTGAAAAGTGAGTTCGATCCTCATTGGATGCCCCATACTTTCGGCCATGTGCCACATCTAAGCCTCGCTTAGAAAATCAATAGGGCGCCTCACCCTGGTGTAATGGTTAGCAAGCTTGTCTTGCTAGATCAGTTACTACTGAAAAGTGAGTTCGATCCTCATTGGATGCCCCATACTTTCGGCCTTTTGCCACATCTAAGCTACGCTTGGAAAGTCTCTACTCAACTTTTAATTTGTTATTTTCTGTTTTTCAGCATTTGTTAAAACCTTGTCGTTATCTACGTTTCAACATATATTATGGAAAAAAAGAAAAAAAATGTTTTATGGGATTTCAGCGGCCGTAAACTATTATTAGTTTCATCTGCATAAGAACTTCAAACTGTAATTGTTTATTAAAAATCCAATAACTTTAATATAAACATGCTGATTTAAAAAATGTAACTCTTTGTTTTCACGTCTAAATTACTTGTATAAAATTTGACAAATATCGTCCAAAGCAAATTCGAATTATTGAAGCTTATGTGATTTGCATAACTTCAGACGGACTGAATATATTATATAATGAATATTAGTATTAAAGTATTAGACACAATGAGAAATAATATTACAGTACATTCAAACAGTCATATAATAGGAAAAAGCTTAATATATATATATATATATATATATATATATATATATATATGATATTATATTATATTCCATATATGCCAACAGGGGACGGGGAAGGAGTTCGGCCCTCTTAACATGCGGCATGCAGGCCCACTGGTGTGTGGACATGCCCTGGTTCCCATGAACCAAACCCCAGCTATGGGTTAAATAGCTCCACTGCCTTGTGGAAATCTTCGGGAGACGAAAAGGCTAAGGAGTAAACCCTACACAAATTCGGAGTGGAGCCCTTAAGGCAGATGGACGGCACTTTGTGCTACCTTCCGGCAACTCCTGCAGCCGCGCTGGTACCAAACTGTATTGGTTTATCCTCTCCTTTTGGACTCTGCTAGCAAGGCCGAGAGGGGGAACTATACGTCCGGGCAGCCCTAGTTCTCCATACATCCCGCCCAGGCTCGTAGCGCACTGTAGCGCTAATCCATTGTCACCCGAGACGGACGGATGCCGAACGAACAAACGATATGCCTTTATATAAACAGGATACGCTAGGGATTTGAAAAAAAAAACTTTAAATTTCAGCATTTGCCAAATTTTAATGTCAATATTTCACTTTCAATCATATCAAAAGCATTAATATGGAAGCTTCCAATCTGTCATGATAACCAGGAATGCTATATCTGTGGCGCTAACAACTATAGGCGCGATGAACCCCATCTTCTTGAATGTGGTCAGCTGAAAATGAAGAATGGCAAGTGGCTTTCATAATGATAGGCATTTTTTTTTAATTTAATTCTTTTATTTAAGTGAAATTATTTTTTTTTACTTGCTTTCTTTTCTTAATCCCATAAAATGGCCGCTATGTAGAAGACAGAAAATAAGTCATTCTAAATTCAATTCCTCTGCTTTTCCTGCGTTCTATCACCTTGGCTCTTGAACACTTTTTATAGATTTTGAAAACATTCTTCAAACTCTAAACTGGCCATTTGATTTGATTTGATTTGTTTTTTAACGGCACATCGACTCCTTATGGGTTATTTAATGCCGAAGTTTGATTTTCTTGGGAGCTTTGAAGTAATAAAAATATGATATATGTTATTCTGCTTTCACAATTGAATACATGGTAGATAAGACTCGGCTTTTGGGCATATACATGTTTGAGCGGACATAATTATTAGAGGCGGTGTCTTGTGGACTTTATGTTGTGGTTTTGTTGAAGTTATATTTTGGAATACAATTTGATTTCTTTAAGAAATTTTTCCAACAATGTAACAACAAAAGGAACCTATATCGGGACCATATTAAACACAGCACTACTTTCAAAATCTATCACAAGTCTAATTCGAATGCATACTATGCCATAAACATATGTGGGAAAAAATCTGAATGGCCCTTTCACTTAAGAATTAATAATTATCGGAATCTGATTAAGTCGCCTCCCCACGAAAGATTATTACCTGTAGAATAACATTTCCGCCGAGAAAAACATGATTTTAATAGGCATGCAAAATTCACTATTATTAAAGAAATAGAAATAGACAGAAAAGATAAACTTAGAAATATACATGAGAGACATGAAGACAAATGGATTTTGCGCCCCAAAACACTTTGTCCGGACGGACTTAACAACAGAATAAACAGCACAGATAGAATTAATATGTAATCCCGTAGATCAACCTCCACCCATATTTCTCAACCATATCCAACAGATATGCTGCAGTATCGAACATACACACATTCACACAAATATATACACATACATACCTCCCATACACCCCCCAGATACTAAAAGATAACATACACATAACACACACATCTCCTTCCTAGCAACCAATGAACCTGTCAAAATGACTCAGGAGGTAAATCTGAAACTCAAAAATATCCCAACCTCTCCTTAAAAGAACTCGAAAGAGGACTTTTGACCAATACAAGGATTGACCAAAAATTAACGATAAAAAACAAATGAAAACTGCGGGCAAATTTCACTTTCTTCAGATACATTCATTCACCCTTGTTGTTCACTGGTACAAGCATAATTTTTTCTCCTGATGATAGACACGCTGATCGAAACTAGTCGAGGAACTTAATTTAAATAATAAAACGAAGGATTATTAATATACAACCGAGTGTGTCTGAAATTTTTAATTTTTTAACATTTTTATTATTCAAGACACACGCGCACACACACACACAGACGCACACACATATTGTTTACAGTATTTGCATTTCTAAGGCTGTTACCATATTCATGACGTTTCGTTCCTTGTACGCACAGGCCTTCTTCAGGTTATTAGAATTTCGAAATGAATCATTTATTTCGTCCACCGGTCGTGAATATGACAACAAAGTAATTATACTCGGCTGGAAAAACCTTAGGTGTATTGGCTTATAAATGAACAAACCAATGCCCAAGGGAAAATAAGGTATAAAAAAAGAAAGAACTAAGAACATGTAATTGAGGCGAAAACAATCGTCCAGAATCCGAGTTCAGAGTCCAAAGAAAAAAACCTCGAAAACGAGTAAAGCAAAAGTAACTAAGTAAAGTGCTCAATACACTAAGTAGAGCAAATCTAACCATGAACCTAAAGAGCAAGATAAACCTACCCAGGTTTCACCTACGCGGATCCTCAGGGCCAGCGTACCCTGACGATTCGTGTAGGTGAAACCTAGGTAGGTTTGCCTATGTATATATATATATATATATATATATATATATATATATATATATATATGTTGTTTTTTCACTAAGACCTTGATGATGACATTGTGCTAATATTGAAAATACCCGGAATAAATGAATATGAATCAACATCGTAATTTTCTCTCTTCCTTTAATAAGGATACTAAGAAGGTTGTTCGTGAATATGAGAGGATCCTATTGAAAATAAGTAGACAAAACTTGTCTAAATTATTCAATGAAACATATCTTAATGAAAACATGTTCCTAACACACACACACACACACACACACACACACACACACACACACATACATACATACATACACACACACACATATATATATATATATATATATAATATGTTATAGTAATTTTTTAACAAAATATCCAGGTGAAATTAAAAAATATTTTTGATTTATAATTTTTTTCTATTTGTTAGATAATGGTTAGTCTTGAAAAAGATACTAAATTCAACTGTATTGCTTAGGACTTTGACGACTCTAACAACTGATTTTTCGGATACTGTGCCCATAGAATCCTTACAATGGTGGATTGTCTTTGTTAAGATTTTAATATATAACCGAAAAATGCCTGAAGGCGGTTTGGTTACAGTAGAATTGAAACGAAGATTACATTGCGTGCGATAGCTTCATCAGAATGACAAAGTTACCACGTGGCGATGATCGATAGTTAGTCGAACAACTGACAATCTCTTTTCTCAATATCCCTCTAAGAAACGATGCTTATTACTATGTCCTCTCCGCCATCGCCGAAAATAAAGCGAAGAAAAAGAAACCTGGAGTAAATTCTCTGTTGCAGGTTGAGTACAGCGTTGGGGTCACTATTGAGGAATTGCTTATAGACTGCTCGAAATAGGAGACGACACGCAACGCAACAGATTTGGAATTGTCCATAAATGAAGTCTTTTCTAAAGAAATTGTTTTCTTGAATATCGTTCTTCCTTACCCGAAGGTCAAGACATAACATGAGTTCTGCTGTTTCGATCCGTGTATTTACTAAAATCTTTGCGACTCTTACTATATAGAGCTGACCACTCATATTCGCGGATACCCGACTACTAAGGCGGCTTCCGTCTACTAGGGCGGCTCCCGGTCACTAGGGTGACTAGCAAATCCCTATAAACACAAATGCGCAGAGCTGTGGTTTATATTGCAACTATGCTGAGCAGACCTTTGTTACAGTTTCTAGCGTGATCAACAATTTGAAAAAGGCTAGCACGCTCAAGCCCTCGGCCACGATGACTCATGCTAGCACTGGTATCGACAGCCAATTTCACTCACAACGCTGGGGGCAATCCGTGTAAACGGTACTGTCAGAGCTATGCCGTCCGGAACTTCGTTCCTGGTAGGGCCACCCAAGGCGGACAGGTCTGACACACACGCCGGCTAACAAGGGCTCTGGTGAAAATCCAAGGAGCGTCTGCATCGGCAACCGGCGGCTTCTGGTCGTTCCTGTCTCTGCGTCTGTGGGAATCCTGCGGCAAGCAAGAACGTTATCCGAGTAGGCCTGGGTACCCTACTTCTGTAATTTATCCCAAGAATCTTCTTCTCACAACAGGAAGAAGCCGGCTCAATCCGCCCAGGGTGAATGCCGCATCACACACACACATGGAAATGAAAAGATCATGTGTATGCGTGAATGTGACTATATTATTTTTATTTATTAAAATGTCAATGCAGAATTTTATGTGATTGTGAGTATGAAGTCATAACATACACCCTTAGGCAAATTAATTGAAACAACCACTTTAGTTTCCTTTCTTTCAACATACAGTCAGACCCACTGAAATGACTGGGTGTAATCGATTTCTATTTTTCATCAGATTAGGTCATTTGCAGTGGTATGCAGCAATATGAATCTATTTTCGGTGTGTATGATGAAATTTGCCTGGCCTTGAAAGATATTACATCCTCAGTGATTGCATTAGATATTTATCACACCCAGACACTATTGTCTCAACTGTCGATTATTTGTCCTATGGGCATTTTCTGCGATTTACGTGATTCCAAGGAAGCGTTGAAAATTGTAACGCAGCACAAACACACTGGCAAGCCTTACTAGTGAGCAAATCAAAGTACTATAGATTGGCCCGGAATCTCTCCTGATTTAAATGCAATCGAGAATCTGTTGTTAATCTGCTATGAATGTGGAATGAACATACGAAGTACTAACATGTGCACTGGGTCATGTTTCATTGGGAAAATACGAAAAAGTAAATAAAAACGGAATTATTCGTTTAGTTTCAATTAATTTGCACAAGGGTTCACGTGTCAATGTGTATGTGTCTGTGTGTTTACAAGGAAAACGGACCTGATTAACAAAGGTTTATATCTTTGCACTTTTCATGTTTTTATGACATTTTAACCTCCTCAGCGGAAGTGAGATAATAAGAAATAAGAGAAAACGCTACTCTGGAGCCAATGGAGACCCCCCCCCCCCGGGGTATTTAATACGGTCTGACGCGAAGTAAATTTTGGTTGCGTCCTTCTGCGGTACGACATTTCTCTTACTTCGAGTTGTTTTTTTCTAATGAAATTTTCCTGTTTCTTAATACTTTGCTTAGATTTTGAAAAGCAATTTTCGCTATCGCAATACGCCTTCAGATGCCAGTGTCACGCTTTCCGTCCTTTATCCACTGTGCCATGTGTCCTTGAGGCGTTAGTTAGATCCAGTGACAGGACCCAAAGAGTGAGTTCAATACCCGGTTAAGGAAGTGGAGAACTTTCAGAGGGAAATTAATAGGAGATAACTGATAACTGACATCCATTAAGCATGGCACGTGGAACCAGAACAGTCTACCCCAGTGAGCGAAATAAAGGGTTCAGATCGACATTCCGACCACCTGAAGAAGGCCGGAGTGTACAACAGCCGAAACGTTGTAATAAATATGGCGACAAAGATGAGGAAAATAATCTAAATAATGTAAATAATGTAGTTTTTCTCTTCATATAACCAAACTTAATCTAAAGAAACTTCGTTTTTCAGCCGAGTTTAGACTTACACAGAGAAAATAAAATTGTGGCATCTGGTGAAAAACTGACTCACAATAATGACTAACAAACTTGTTACTGATTTTCTACTGCACACGTCAAAATAGATGTTTATTAACCCATCACCTGCCATGAGCCTCATTTGGGGATCTGTTAAAATTAAACTCACTACATGTTATTCCTTGTATTTACATTGAATTGCTTACATACATTGCATTTGCAGAGGTATATTTTACAACACTTAGCCTTTAAAGATTTTTAATATTAGCCGTAAGACACTTTCTGTCGTAATTTTACATTTCACGTGTAGAAAAATAATGACTATTTTGAAAAGCATTTTTTTATTATTTCTAATCAATATTATTTTTTTGATGTTTTATATACATATATATTTGATGTTCTAATTTCTATAAAAATGACAATGGTAACTACTGAAATTAAACATAAGGAATAAATAAACTAAGACACATGTCTGGGCCAAAAATGCACATTAAAAAAAATTTGGCAGTTAATGGTTAAACTCATAAGCCACACTAACCATGGATCAAACTTTTGTTTAAAGGTAAGGTCACAGCCATCAGTTCACCGTGGGGAAAGTTCACTATGAGAAAAGTTCATCTCAGGGAAAGTTCACCGTAAAAGGATAAAAATGAAAGAAGTTTTTAATGGATTCTAATTTTATTGATAAACGTATCTAAATTATTTTTTTTAAATAAGCTAAAAGTAAATTATAACCGACATTATGCATTTCAATTTAATTATTTTAATAATTAAAACTTGGGTTTCTAAATCTGATATTATGCTCTATCCACTCAAGTAGACAGGGGTACAATTATCTTCGTTGTAATTCAGAACAAGTCTTCGAATTCGCCCAGCGGAAGTAACATAGACTTTCCGTCCCTTTTTTAAGCTCTTCCCCAGCCGTGTACGGTTCAATTTTGACATCAGATAATGTTTGCTTATTTTTAATTCTATCTAAAACTATTGATAAATAAAATTAGAACCAAGTAAAAAAAATTGTTTAATTTTTATCCGAGGTCAGCTTTTGTCGTGGTGAACTTTTCTCATGGCGAGAAAACTTCAGAATTAGTTGATTAACTTTATGATCAGTTCGAGAATTTCGTCTATGTTTAGATCAAAAACTCTTTTGTTTTCTGACAAATTAAGTCGACAAAGATGATTTAAAAAGACATCATTTTCTGGAACAATTCTGAACTACAAATTTATTCAGTTCAATCAAACCTCAAGCGAAACCTCGAGACGTGCAGACGATCTGTTGCGACGGGTGTTTCAGATTAGCGAATGAATATGATTATATTTAAAACAGACAAACACGAGAGTAAAAACAGTTGCTCAAAATGACACTTTGAAAAGGCGGCTTTGGAAAATAAACAGAATCAACTGGAAATATGAGAGATAACTGGTAAAAGCAGTAACGGCGTGAGAAATGTTTTTGCTAACGAGTTCAGCACTTTTCAGACATAGAATAAGGAACGGAAGTACACTGAAGGTACTGATTGAGAAAAATTGCTTTTGGCTTTTTTATAAAAATAAAACTGCGTAAATTATTAATTATAGCAAGGGAAAAAGGTTGAAGGGTTGTTGGCAAAACGACAATTACTTTTAAAAGCTGCCCACAGCTATGTCATTTTTACAACTGGAAAGAATAAACTTACTGGAAAGGAGTGATATCTATCTATCTATTTGATTCTTTTATATATTCTTTTTATATCTATCTATCTATCTATCTATCTATCTCATTCTTTTTATATCTATCTATCTATCTATCTATCTATCTATCTATCTATCTATCTATCTATCTATCTATTTGATTCTTTTATATATTCTTTTTATATCTATCTATCTATCTATCTATCTATCTATCTCATTCTTTTTATCTATCTCTCTCTCTCTATCTATCTATCTATCTATCTATCTATTTGATTCTTTTCATATCTATCTCTATCTATCTCATTCTTTTTATATCTATCTATCTATCTATCTATCTATCTCTCATTCTTTTTATCTCTCTCTCTCTATCTATCTATCTATCTATCTATCTGATTCTTTTCATATCTATCTATCTATCTATCTATCTCATTCTTTTTATCTCTCTCTCTCTCTATCTATCTATCTATCTATCTCATTCTTTTCATATCTATCTATCTATCAATCTCATTCTTTTTATATCTATCTATTTATCTATCTATCTATCTGTTTGATTCTTTTCATATCTATCTCTATCTATCTCATTCTTTTTATATCTATCTATCTATCTATCTATCTATCTCATTCTTTTTATCTCTCTCTCTCTCTATCTATCTATCTATCTGATTCTTTTTATATCTATCTATCTATCTATCTATCTATCTATCTATCTCATTCTTTTTATATCTATCTATCTATCTATCTATCTCATTCTTTTTATATCTATCTATCTATCTATCTATCTATCTATCTATCTATCTATCTATCTATCTCATTCTTTTTATATCTATCTATCTATCTATCTATCTATCTATCTATCTATCTATCTATCTATTACATTAAACAAATAAATACACAAATTATTTATGTAACGCAGAAAATTGTGTATATGCCGTAGATAACAAAGATAATTTAGATTACACAGCTGACTTAATTGCACAGATTACATAAAATACCCAGATAATTTCGCAATTAAATTTCACATAAATAGATTAAAATTACATGATCTATCATTTACCTTACACGTACAATTACACGGATTACGTAGATTTCGCAAATAATTGCACATATTACATAGATTACACGGACAATGATAGACAGATTACGTAGATTACCCGGATATTTACGTTGTTCGTGTAAAGTGCCCAAATTATATTCTAGATTCGTTACCTTAGCGAATGTGACCGTGTAACACAAAGCCTATTTGCAAATGTTAGCTCATCCGAGCCCAAGTATTAGGATTCATATTAGCTAGAATTGAGTTTGGTTTGGTTTGGTTTGTTTTACAGCATATCAACCTCAATGGGTTATTTAATGCCGCCAAAATTTTTATTGCTGGTTATATTTTTTCAAAAATGTATTGCTGGTAATAATTTTATTTTTTATAAATTCATTGCTGGTATTAAAAACTATTTTTACACTTATAGTGTTTTGGCCCCATTTTGGGGGTTAACTATTTGCCCATAGCTGGCCCCCTAACAGGTGCTACCACCCCAGGTCAGGGAACACCAGCAATTAAAAAGTGGTTCCATGCTCCTCAATACCTAATCAAAGGCCTTGCTGTCAGATGTAGCCTATCGTCTTACCCTGAAATTTTGTCAGAATTTTTTTTTTATTCAAAAACGGTTCTTTGGAATCAACAACATCCATTTTTGTATTTGATGTTCGCTGACAAGAATAAATATTTATTCATTTTGTTGGTTTGTATTATGGTACCCCTTCAGACTGTGAGACAATTTAATAGGTGATGTACGATTGCTATTTTTTTACTGCCTATTAATATTTAAGGGTTATTTAAATCCCCCCCCCCAACCAAATCGTTTTTAGATTGTAAGAATTTTTTTCGGCGCGTATTATGATTTACCGATAAAAGTTGTACAAATTAACCCATAACGTGGGGTGGAGACTGGGTTGATTCATACCTTTCCCAAGGGTATTTAAACGTGTGAATATAACGAACCTGACTGGAATTTGAACTCGGCTCGCCGATTTTCAATCCCAAGCCGTTATGATTTACACCACCCACACATCGAAATCAATGACAGCGCCTCCCGTCATCAGGCCTTCAGCTTTCTTCCTTGGGTGACATGCATGATTGTCCCTTGAACGATGTCTCATTTTGTTTCGTAATTGACTTGGCAGAAGAATTTTCACAGTAGGCTGATGGTACTTTTCAGTAAAAGAATGGTTACCAATCAAGGCTATACGAGTAAATCTACTCTGCGAGTAAACCCATAACTGTCGGCCGAGAGAGGGAAGAGATGGATTCATGCCTTTCCAAAGAGAAATGCGCTTCAGTGAATGCAACGGACTCGACTAGGATTCGAACTCGGCTCTTTGATTTTTCATTCTGAGACTCTATCCATTACGCCACCCGCATATACAAGCTTATCGTGCCTTATATTCCTAAGCAGTCACCCACCGAGGCACTGGTCTGGCTTGATGTTGCTTAACTCCGGTAATCGTACAAGAATCAGTGTTTTAACGTGATATAGGCGTTAGCTGATGTAACAGTTATACGATCCGCAAGTTATACGGCTGACATTGAAAAGGGTAAGCAACGTTGAGTGGGGATGATTCTGGATGAGTGTGCTATTCCTTCAATCTCACTGCATTACAAGCATAGACAATAGTTTCATGATAAATGTCTATGTCACTACGACTCTCTGTGCCATTTATTGAGTTGAGATTGTGAATTCTCCCAGTAAGCCGAGTGGTTTCTCATCATTTATCCAAGAAAAGATTATGTAAGTGGGGGAGTTAATTTTTTTAATGGTTGGTCAAAGATTAATCATTCCAGTTCTTCATTATCAAGCCAGGTCGTGAGACAAGCTGAAAATTTAGCTTGTGTTTAACTAAAATTAATAACCTTCAATAAATTAATGAACGAAAAAGGTTTAGAAAACTTCATCATCGTCATCATCTTTCGACCTCCCTATGGTTGGTCGGAACACCATTGACAATTCATTTTCACACGGTTCCGTCATGTATTAGTGTTCTAAGATCGCCAATGGCCAACCCTGGTGCCTGGGAAAATCCTTTTTCGTGAGAAGGCACTACCAGAAGGAAGCCTTAGGAGTAAGGATGAGACAATTTACCAATCCGCTCTGTGACAATGGCCGACAAACTGCAATCGTTTTTGTTTGAGCTTAAGAGAGATTGATCTCAGTTCTCCATAAGTCTTGTATGAGATCTTCAACTGATGTTGGAAATCCCATGCAACCACTTAAAATTATTGCTAACAGTAAAAGTCGAGAAAGACAGAGCGCGAGAGAGTGCAGTGTGTGTGTGTGTGTGTGTGTGTGTGTGTGTGTGTGTGAGAGAGAGAGAGAGAGAGAGAGAGAGAGAGAGAGAGAGAGAGAGAGAGAGAGAGAGAGAGAGAGAGAGAGAGAGAGAGAGAGAGAGAGAGAGAGAGTGCAGTGTGTGTGTGTGTGTGTGTGTGTGTGTGTGTGTGTGAGAGAGAGAGAGAGAGAGAGAGAGAGAGAGAGAGAGAGTGAAAACAATAATTTAAAACAGAAAAAAACAACTGGATATTATAGTCATAACGTTTCGCCCGTTGTACGCTTGGCCTTCTTCAGATGTTCATTGTAGTTGGTAACATTATGGGGATTTTGAACGGGACCCTTTATTAAATTCCAGAGTGAGTAAACTTTTCCCATTACACAATGGATCGATAAACGGGTTGGTTTGAAAATTCCAGTGTATAGTAATGATAAATCCTTATCCAAAAAATAGATAAAATTACTTACACTGTTTACATTATTCGGAGTGTAGCCCACATCTTTGTTGCCATATTCACGACCTTTCGGCCGTTCTACGGTCTGGCTTCTTCAGATGATTGGAATTTCGAACAGAACACTTTATTTCGTCCACCGAGGTAGTTGGTTATGAGTTCCCCGTGAGGAACCTCTTCTGGAAGACTCAGTTATCTCCCTTTAACTCAACTCTTCAAGGTTTTGTTCAGCACTGCACTAGCCATGTATTGAATTCACAACTAGAGTTGTGAGTTCTATACCTGGCTAATTCACTATCTATCTATCTATCTATCTAATTATTTTATATCTATCTATCTAATTATTTTATATCTATCTATCTAGCTAGCTAGTTAAATTATTTTCTTATGTATGTATTACATTTTCCTCTAATCTTTAAAAGTGACTTTTCATTTGTTAAAATTCGAATGTTTTTGCTCTATATTTTTCTAATAGAACACATCATGAATACACTGGGTCAATGTATATATTTCTAAAATTTAGTGGATGGGTGACTATTTTTTCGACAGACAGATTAATGTTAAAATACATACTCACCAGTAGAGACAGAAAGAGAATGAGTGGAAAGATTTGACTGAATTGTGTTAATGAAAGCTTTGGATAAAATGAAGTTCTAGATAAAATAACAAAATGGCAACGGAAATTACTTCAAAATAATACAACACGATATATAAAGATTAATAAGTAAAGTATTAATCCATTTATCAATCTCAGCTTTAATCTCATTAAGACTTTTAAATTTTAATTTTGTGCTATTCAAGAGAATTTCCTTGATTAGAAAGATCCAAGTTTAGCTCCACGCCAGTGATTAATTTCTTCCAGCAAAAACGTCTATGTTTCTTCCATGACATATCTTATAAAATCAAGTCATTGAAATTACCGCTAGCTAATATTAAGCATATATATTTATTTTAGCGATGCTAAAATATGATTTAATGATTTAATTGAATTGATTATTTCATCAATTTGCAAAACTAAAATCAAAATCAATAATTACTTCTTTTTTTTTCAGAATCGGATTAGGATCAGGTGGACGAAATAAAGTGTTCAGTTCGAAATTCCAATCACCTGAAGAAGGCCGGAGAGTACAACTGCCGAAACGTCGTGAATATGGCTGCAAAGATGAGGACAACAGACCTAACAATGTAAATAATGTAAATAATTAAATACCTCATCTCAGAAATATAGGCAAATAAAATTAAATCAGAGCTAAAGTAAAATAGAAACGATAAATCTGTCAAATATTGATCGTTAAATTGAAGGCAATTGAAACGGTAAGGATTCGTCACCAAAATATTTCTTTGGAAGAATGTTATTTTTGAATAAGAATCAAGTGAATTCCAACCACGAAACTATTGAAATCGAATAGTCAAATAAAACTCAAGTTGGCAGTTAATCATGAAAATAACTTTCAGTTAACTTTTAACTGAGGAAAGAAATAGCCTGTTGATTTTAACGCATTCAAAATAAAATACTTTTCTTTTACACTATTTACATTATTCGGACTATAGTCCTCATCTTTGTCGTCATATTTATCAAAACGTTTCGGCCGTTGTACGCTCTGGCCTTCTTCAGGTTGTTTCTCAGTTTTCATATGTATTTTAGATTTAATCTTTTCTGAATTTCTTTATATTTAATCATTTTGTTGTTTTATTTTTATGTAATTTTATATTTATATTATTATGATATAAATTATATTATAGTATTATGGTAAAGTGATTTTTGGACCAAACTGTATAATGATAATTGCTATTATTTTATTGTTGTTGTTGCTGTTGTTCTTAGAGTGCAGAATGGTTGAGTGATCAATATTTTCCCTTGCTTTTGTGATAATATTATTTGTGGCGGCTGCCTGTACTAAATCGTAATTGCCAATGGCGAATAGTTGAGTATTTTCACTAAATAGAGAGCACAATTTTATCTTAAACTGATGTGAAACATCGGAAATTTTTTAATGTATTCATTTAGGATTTTTCAAAATGAAATCCAAGCAAAATATTATTTTTAATTATGGCCATGTTTCTCATAAAAAATGAAGGTTTTTTTTCCATTTATGTTTGCCGCCAATCCGACCGACCATTCGCCCAATAGCAAACCGTTCTTAATGCTTGGACGATCTTTACAGAAAATATCCTGCTGAATTTTTTTGCGCAATTTTAAAAGACCGTCATTAATTGTTTGGCTTTTCAATATGTTGAAAAATTCTCTTGATAGAAAATGTTGAATGCGAGAAATTAGAAACAAAATGTGTTCAAAATAAATATATGAAAATAAATGACCTCTTCCCTCTTTAAAAAATTTATATTTATTTTTACTTACGAAGAGAATTGCATAATTCACTATGTATCTATCAATCTCATTCTTTTTTTATTTATATCTATCTATCTATCTATCTATCTATCTATCTATCTATCTATCTATCTATCTATCTATCTATTTTTTTTCTTTCTATCTCATTCTTTTTCTTTCTTTCCTTCTTTCTCTCTCTCTTTCTCTCTCTCTCTATCTATCTATATATACATATAATTTTTTATATCAATCTCATTCTTTTTATATCTATCTATCTATCTATCTATCTATCTATCTATCTATCTATCTATCTATCTAAATCCATTCTTATATATGTATAACGTTTATCTTCCTTCAATATTTAAAAGTTATTTTTCACTTGTTAAAATTCGAATGTTTTGCTCTATATTTTTCCGACAGAACACATTATAAATGCACTCGATCAACGTATATATTTCTAAAATTTAGCGGATCGGTGACTATTTTTTCGACGGACAGGTTAATGCTAAAATACATACACACCAGTGGAGACAGAAAGAGAATGGGTGGAAAGATTTGACTGAATTGTGTTAATGAAAGCCTTGGATAAAATGAAGTTCTAGATGAAAATAACATAAAATTACAGCGGCAATTGCTTCAAACTAATACGAAACTGTATATAAGGATATAATAAGTAAAGCATTATTCTATTGATCAATCTCTGTTTTAATCTCATTAAGACTTTTAGATTTTAAGTTTGTGCTATTCGAGAGAATTTTCTTGATTAGAATGGTCCAAGTTTAGCTCTACGCCAGTGATTAATTTCTTCCAGCAAAACAAAGGAGAGTAGATGACGAAGTTTCTTCCATGACATACCTTATAAAATCAATTCATTAATAATATAACTACTCAAGTGAACTCGCAAACCGTCTGAACAGCAGTATACGTCAATCTGGAACTTCAATCCTACACTAGTATACTAAGGCAACTTTTCACGATGTCCATAACAGCCGGCTTTATCTCTATCCAAGAAATTTAATTTCTTCTTTCCTAATAGCTTTCTTTATGATGATGACGTTGATGACTAAATTCGACGCCAGGTTAATTACCGAATGTGCTCTCTTCTGAACAATAGTTATCAGAGATATTTTCAGGTCATTATATATGCATATGATTTGAGATGTATGGTCTTTAATTTTTAACTGAATGTTGAAATTCATCTTTTATCGAAATGTATGATAAAGGATTTCCATACTGTCATACTTTTATTAATTCCAATGAGTAAATTAATGTATAGTAGTTAAGATTTAAGGTTTAATGTGTATGCTCGTTGCCCAAATTCTTTTGGGGAATGGAAGTCTACCGTTGGTATGAAAGTTACTAGTTTGGAGCTAACATCATCTTTTTAGAACCTGCGCTGTGTTGGATACCGACATCAATGGAAAGAAATGATAAAAAATAAAATTTTAATTAATTTCATTCGTTATCTGTTCAATACAATTGTTAAAAGGGATATTCTTAAAAATGTACCTTGAAAAATCAGAGACGCGTCCTCCTTTTAAAGATTGTTGGTAAAATTATTTCTTTGATTCATATAATTAATTTTCCTTCTCAGATGTTTTAACTTAAACCAGATTAGTCTCGTGGGCAGCGTAATGAATATGAGCACGAAAAATGCAATCAGCAAGACGGGCTAGCCTGTGGCGTTCATTTCGGCTCACATACCCTTGCGAAATGTATGCATCCGTTTTTTTTTTCTCCTGCCCAATAGTAGGGTAGATTGGGCTAAATTGTTTTGGTTAGCGACCAGTCTAGATGAAAAACTTTGAATTAAAAATCAGACTAAATAGGGATGGAACCTGTCAGGTTATCTTGCCCTAAACACATCAACTATTGCTACACTGTTGTACTTATGAGTTTTAGAGCTCATGACAATGATCGCTAAATGCATAACAAAACGTTTCTTCGTCATTGATGTGTTACACGGGTAAATCAAGATAATTAATTACTTAGCAATTCGCATGGAGAAACATTAAGACCTTTCGACTGGTTTGTTGAGGGGGACTATATTAGATTGACTGCATCCCCCCCAATAGATTGCACTAACCAAGTCAATATTTATACACGACTAATATTTACTTGTGTAATAATTCGATATTCAAACAAAAGATGAAGAGGACCGGAGCATAGAACGGCCGAAATGCTGTCAATGCGACAATAAAAATGAAGGCCACAGTTTGAATAATGTAAATAGTGTAAATATATATATATATATATATATATATATATATATATAAACTATCAATATTTACCTATCACCAAACCAAACTAATGCTTATAAATTAAAATATAAACGACCAATATATTTTTATTACTGAACTAGATTCAAATATAAATGGCCAATATTTACATATTCTCGAATAAATATTTTATAGACCCAAATATGATCGACAAATTTTTACATATCACCAAACCAAGTAAATACTCATAAATTCAAATATAAACAATCAATTTTTACCAGTTCTTGAAGCAAGCAAACGCTTATAGACTCAAATATAATAATAAAAATGAGAACTGATTTAGGCATTAAATAATTCAAGAAGGGTTGATATGCCGTACAATCAACCAATTCAGTTACTCATTCTAAAGCAGCTTCGTGATCAGATGACAGTTGTATTTAATCTGGTAAAAAAAAAACACAAGCCCTTATTAGAGGGCGACTGTCAGAAAATTCAAGTCGCCGAGCAAATAGCGAGTTCGATTCTGTCAAAAGTAACACCTATAATGTCTTTCTATCAACGAATGAGCCACCAATCTTGTTGCCTGTATTCGAGCTCTACATATAAGTTTTTACCGTCATGTATGCATATTGCTGCACACCACTGCAAATGACCTAATCTGAGGAAAAAAAATAGGAATCGATTACACCCTGTCACTCCAGTGGGTCTAAAGGAAACTAAAGTGGTTGTCTCAATTACTTTGCACAAGGGTTTACATCTGTCAAAGGATTGCTCGTCGTCAGTATTTATGGCAACGATTACTGAAAAATATGGTTAAAGCATCATAAAGCGATCAGTAATAATTTTTTTTTTTAACAATCACTGGTTTTTAAATTATCATGTTGATGTTTATTTAGTCGTCAATGGTGTAAAAGGAATTCAAAAGTGAACACAACTTACCTTAGAATATTTCAGTTTCTCGCAGTGTGTGAAAATGATGAAAATGACAATGCAATAAATTCATTTATTCCTTACTAACGGATATGGCTGCTAATTCCAATGGGCGTGCTGGGAACTCTTTCCAGCAGGAAGACTTTATTTAGAATGATTCTTGAAATTCTGTGAAAACAAAAGAAAATATCCATCAGGAAAGAAAGAAATGAAGAAAGTTAATTCATCGTCGAAAGTAGAAAGCGACTGAAAATCCAAAAATGTAATAATCAGAATTTTTCCCAAGATTAAAGAGAATTAGTAATGGTAGAAAAAAGAAAGAACGAATTGAATGCGAATAACACATCAACTTCAAAAAGAAACGAATTCATTATTTTCCACTCGACATTCTCTTTCCCACAAACGAAATGTTTACACGACTCTCGCTGTTCTATCGTTTATTTCCCTGGAATGTATTCAGGTGAACTAAATTTCTTAGTTCCACCAATACCAAGATTCACGTCTAAGACCAACCATAATACACTCGTTGTAGTGAACCCCCCTCATTCCCTTAGTATTCCAGTTTAAAAGTTTGGAGGAGGCACGGTGGAGTAATGGATAGCGGCCGAGTTCGAATTCCAGTCGAATCCATTACATTCACTTACGTGCTAACACCCTTGGGAAAGGTGTGAATCCTCTTTCTTCTCCCTCCAGCTATGGGTAAATAGCAGGACAGACTGGGTTCTATAGCCTTGGATGGCAACTGGTCTAGGAGAAGGAAAACTCTGAATTCAAACCTGCTCTTAGAGGAGGGTGAATGGTGTCTCTCTAAGCCTTGGTTGGCAATCCATTTAGTGTTGGTGTCACGATAAAAACACCCTTGATAGCCCTAGCGAAGCATCAAGTATTCAGCTAGTTGACAATATTATGAACTACACCAATCAAAAGTATTGGTGAGTTCAATCTCGGCAGAGGCCGCAAGATGTAGTATTCCAGTTTAAAAGTTTGGAGTAACCCTCAGAATTAGCAAGGGATAAACTTGACAAAACGGTAAAATAAAGTGAAAGAGATTTTTGAGTCATTGAAAAAAAGAATGAAATCAATTATAAAACATATACTTTGAGAAACTTTTTCAACGAATACCAAAAACTCTGCAGTAATCAAGGCTAAGGAAGGATATTTTGACAAGAGCAAAATTTAAGAATAAATTGATTTTTGCTTTTTTGTCATAAAATTTCTAATCAAAATCATGTCTCGCAGGTATAACAATTTTTTCTTATTTAAAGTACAAAACTACTTTTTGTGGGGTCAGTTTGAAAAATTACCCGGGGTTTCCTCAAATTTTTAAATTGTATTGTAAGTTCTACTCCAGCAACTTCTTCCCACAAACTGCTGCTTTATGGAACCGACTCCCAAGAGGATGCTTACTCGATCACTATAATATAAACTTGTTCAAATCTAGGGTTAACCGTTACTTTCTCACCTATCCGCATAAATTGTACAAATTGCTATGTAATCCCCTACCTTGAATGGCTCTTGGGCTTTGTACAGATTGAATATTATTGTAAAATAAAATATCAGTCTTCCTACATGACACGGAATGTTGGATAATCTTTTTACAGATGAGGCGGTGATTTGAAATCTGGTTCTGCGAATGAATGTCGTGAGTACCATTGACGGGAAGAGCATGTAAGTAATGAGTTACTTTTAAGGAAATTAGAAACAGAAAGACACTTATATCTAGAATCAGAAATAGTTGAGGAAAGAAGGCTTAGAAAATTTAACTCCCACGGGGCATTTTGAATGTAATAGGCGACAGAGCAAAACAACGAATAACCTGGCGAGAGCTTGTGTAAATGTATAGTAAGATTAAGACAAATGATAGGATGCTGCAGAAAGTCATGATCGCCCATGGGCTGAAAGGACACGGCACATAGAAGACCAATGATTTCATATTTAATCATTACACATTTTATGTCATTTGCCTTAGGAGCCTCAGCGTAGATTAATATTTAGAGAGGATTCATTGCACGATATTGTTTTTAGTAAGTCTGGATTCACGCATTCATATATATATATATATATATATATATATATATATATATATATATATATATATAGATAGATAGATAGATACCTCCGAATGTAATGAGAATGAAAATAATATATAAATTTTAATGTTCACAGCATTAATTCAAAAGAGGGCTCAATGCCGAAAGTAGAGCAATAATTATTTATTATAATTTTTTCATATAGACAAAAACAATTTACTCACTACAAAGATGCAACTTCGTTTCAGTGTATTTAGTTGCACTTTGATGAAAGGCACAAGACAGTGGTCAGCAGAGGGTGAAACTTATTAGTCTTAACGGGAAAAGGTTTAACTCCAATTTAAGGTCATAAGGTTAATATCTGGGTATAATTTAATAAAACCTCTTCCCTTTAAGATTTATATCATCTACCCTACCCTGACCACTGTCTCGTGCCTTTCGTCTGACTGAAACATTGAAATGGACACATTCTGTATTAGTTTTTCGACGTTTTGTTTTTGTAGCTTTCACAGTTAAATTTCTAATTCCGATACCGGGACTGAATAAGACTGGTGAGTTATATTTTTTTGTCAGTTGAAATAAGTTTATTTCCCATATGTGGTTATTTTGCATTTATATATATATATATATATATATATATATATATATATATATATATATATATATATATATAAAGGTTGAGCACTTTAGAAGAAAGGAATTTCTGCCTTTAATTAAAGGCTAAAACATCTTTGGTATGAATTGAGAAACTTCGGTAACCTGTAATCCTTATATATCGTATATAATACCTTAAAAATTCCATTTCTCCGCCACATGCGCTGTTGGCAAAGCGTTAGAATCACCGAATGATGTCAAATCGGTCTGGTTTCGATCCCGGTTTAACTAGTCACACTGATGATCTGCGAAACAGTCTGTCCGTAGACGACTATATATATATTATTTTTAGTGGATGATCGTATTTGAGTTGACGTCGGGTTTATTTTAAGCTGAATTTTATTTGATTTGTCGGTTAGCACATTCGAGAAAATACGTCCTCCGGCCGGATTCGAACCTGCTTCTCCTAAACAGTTATAACTTTCAAGAAAGAAGACAGAATAATCCCATTAATCTAAAAAAACTGACGGTATAATAACGTTCTCAAAAACAAGGATAATAGAACAAACACTCATAAAGAAGGCCGTAGAATAAATTGGCCAAAATAATATGGTAACGACAGAGACAAGCACAGAATAAATTCAGTAGTCCGGAATGTTATACACACACACACACACACAGAATGATGACAATCTTTCAAATTATAGACAAATTTAAAGGAATAAAGGTTGTCTCAGTATAAATGTAACCAAAATAAACGTATACATGTTGTTGATATTTAATATTTTAATTTTATATTTCATATTTAGAAAGCTGAGACGATAACAAAACCAGAACACCAACTACAATGCTTTTTAAAGAAGAACAGAAAATGTTCTGTGTGCTGAAAAAATTGGAGAGGAATTCCTACAAACATGCCATCGCGAAATTCCGTAGAAAGTATGACAAGGATAAACGCCCCAGCAAAACTGACATTTACCGATCGATCAAGAAATTTGAGGCTACCAGAGTTCAGAGATGGAACTAGTAGTACTATCAAGTTGGGTCTACCCCTCATACAGCAAATGTCTATCTGGAGTGGCTGAACCAGAAGTTTCCTAACCGACTCATTAGTCGTAAACGCGAACATGAGTGGTCTCAGCATTCTCCCGACCTCAACCCTCCAGATTTTTATCTGTGGGAGTATCTGAAGGATCTTCAAGAACAACCCCCATACCATCTCAGGTCTAAAGGCAGCAATGACTCAAGAAATCAGAGCTATACCAAAAGACAAGTGCATCAAAGTCATCGACATATTCGCCCATAGAATTCAAGAGTGTCTTTAACACAAACGGAACACATTTGCAGTATATTCTATAAATGGCAATAAAATCTTAGCCAGTAAAGATAGTGTCATTTTGTTTGTAGCAGAAGATTTGCTAAATTCTCTAGTTTTCAGAAATATATACTTTGTATATAATTTGTAAACAGAAATTAAATGGCGTTCACATCCTTGGGTTACTGCTAAGAGGTCCACCCCTATTTCGTACAAGTGGACTCGCCCAGTATGTACTTGTACTGCTGCCGGTGAATACCCAGAAAGTGAGAGAGTAAGAGTGTGAGGTAACCGCTTTGTAGGAGTCACAGTTGCGAGCACGTAGACTCAGGAGTAAGTCCTACTTCGATACTGAATTTCCCAGACTGTATATATATTATTATTGCTACTAACCGCATTTCTGGATCTACTAACCGTATTACCAATTGTATTATTACATCAATACATTTATTTGCTATATTTCATTCCTGCGTTTGTCATTCATTTGAGACCGGATTTCATCCCGGAATCCACAAGAAATTGGCGACGAGCGATTCGAACTCACACGGGAAGAAAAAACAACAAAACATTTTTCCCTTGTCATCCACAACAGTTACATAAGCACGAATTAAAATCAGTTTAGCGATTAAAATCAAAATGCACGACGGATGTTTGAAACTATTAAAATGAGGTTTTCTTGGAGATCGAACTTAGTTAATAAAAGAGCCATTTTGCAAAACCACGTAAAATGCTGTCTCAAGTTCATGAAGGTTAGTAATGTCCTTTAATGTTTATTAGTATTCCTCCTTCTCACTTTCCTTTCGCGTTATCTTGTATTCATCTTTCACACTTTCCTTCCGCGTACAAAGGTATTCCTCCTCACAACTATTCTTCCGCGTTCTGTAGTATCCTTATTCCACTACGCTACGGCGTTCTGTAATATTTTTTTAGAAGAAAGATTTTATAAATTTCAACTTACAATGATCCTGTTTGTTCAATGAGGCCCGAATATTTCCGGTATGGAAATTTGTAATCTTATCGCGTGTCTGCATGTGTGTGTGCATGCATGCATGTGGGCAGGTGTGTTATGATGACGATGTTGATGATGATGAGGAACAAATCTTATAACCCCAAATAAATAACTGTAAAAGATTTTTTAATGAAAACAGACATTTGTACATTATATTTATCATATAAATATATTATTGAAATTTTACCAACGTTGATTTGTTTAATTCCAATTTCTTTCTAAACATTGACTTACAAAATAAAATCTGGTCATTTCTATAATATATCCATTTGTGCTTAAGCATAAATGTTCTAAGAAGACTACCCTCAAAAACACCTGCTAGAGATTGGTGATCAATATATTGATCTAACGCTCCATTGACAATGTATATGATTCTCTATTTTTCTCACTATTCGTGGCCTTGCAACAGACTGAGCTAAATTTGGTAAATATTCACGGGTATACTCATAAAAAACTGAGTGGAATGATGGGAAATATATCGAAGAACAGCAAGATTACACTAAATAAAGAGTGTCCCCATGTAAATGTAACCCATATAAACGTATGTAATTTTGTTGATTTTTAATATTTTTGGTAGCAGCAAAATAGACCCACCCATCATACAGCAAATGTCTATCTGGAGTGGCTGGACCAGAAGTTTCCCAATCGACTCATCAGCTGTAAACATGAACCTGAGTGGTCTCTGCATTCCTCCGACCTGACCCCCCACACCAGATTTTTATCTGTCAGGGGTATCTGAAGGACCGAGTCTACAGGAACAACCCCTAAAACATCTCAGATCTAAAGGCGGCAATCAGTCAAGAAGTCATAGCTATACCAAAAGACAAGTGCATCAAACTCAGCGACAACTTCACCTAAAAAATTCAAGTGTGCATTTAGCAGAACAGAGAACATTTGAAACATATTCTATAAATGACAATAAGATCTTAGCCAGCAGAGATAGTGTCATTTTGTTTGTAGCAGAAGATTTGCTAAATTCTCTAGTTTTCAGAAATATATGCTTTGTATACAGTTTGTAAACAGAAAATAAATGGCGTTCACATTTTTGGATTACATTTATTCCGGGACATTGAATCAGGATGCAAAAGAGGGCATCTTAAATGCTATGAGGGCAAAATGAATAACACGAAAAATTAATAGAAAACGCCAAATAATTCTCCAAATAATCATGCCTTTTCTCAAAATAATAAAAAATAAAATAAATATATTTGGAAAAAAATGAAAAAGAGAAGGTCTTAAACGTTGTCCAAACGCCATTTAAAAGTTGAAGGGATTTTTTTTTTTAATTAAAATATCTATTATCCTATAATGATCTCATCAGTTAACTTTTCTGGTTTAATGTTATAAAAAAATAACAATTTCCCCTCATAAAATAACGCCTTGAACTTTGCAAATGTCATAGCAGAAAAGGATCTATTAAAATATGATCTGTGATTGGCCTGTGAGTATCTAGAGGCAGGGGAAATGTTGATTGAGAAAGTGTTTAATTTAGCAATCAGGCTGATGTGAAATTGGAAATATTTTAACGACAAAATCATTCCTCCAAGCTATTTTTGCTATTTTTAATGGATTTACGGAAATCCGGACAAGATGCTGAGATATGGAAGCACAGAAATGATAAAGATATTTTAAGCGCAAATGCAAACAAGCAAATCCAGAAATATTTTTGCATCGACAAAGGCCTGCTTTGTTGGTGAGGCATCTGGGTATAACCCACCAGTGGTCAGAATTCGATACCAGTTAATAGCTTATATTTCAAAGATTAATTTTCAATGTACTTTGGTAGGCCGTTACACACACACACACACATATATATATATATATATATATATATATATATATATATATATATACAGGGTCCCAAAAAGACCCTCAGCAGGTTTTAATTCAAAGTTGGCTTTCTCCTAGACCAGTTGCCATCCAAGGCTATAGAACTCAGTCTGTCCTGCTATTTACACACCTATATTCACACCTTTCTCACGAACTTTCGAACTCGGCTCTCCGATTCCCCAATCCAAGCCGCTATCCATTACGCCACCGTGCCTCCTGTATTCGGCCCTTCAATAAGTGTGGATGGTCCTGCACAAAACCATCACCACTATAATCAAATCTCATGTGCTGTTGTCGAGCTGTCTGTCTCCTAGGAACCGATCTGCTTGACCCTCATACGTCGAATTCTACGGGAGAGTCGATTATATATATATATATATATATATATATATATATATATACAAATGAGACAAAAAACAGATGGAGTAAAAATCTACTGTTCGCAGCAATTACTTTTTAAAATGTGCGCAAAATAAAGCAATATACTATTATTATATTTTTATCATAAGAAATTATAATAAAAACGTATTGAAATCGCTACAAAAAAGCTCTCATGTTTCACTGGCATATTTTCCGCAGTCGATATCCTGTCTATGTTTCGGTTTGATATGACCTGAAAAATAACTCACTCACCTCCACCCTCTGAGCTTACGTTTCTATTTATCGTAAATCTGACATTTAACTGGTTAATCAAGACATACCCAAAAGACTATTTTTAATTTTGATCTTATGTACCCCTCCTTTAACTTTCGGAAAAGAGGTAACACTTTGTTTTTAAATTTCCTTAAAAATAATGTAATCACCATTTAATTACCATCGCCTGAAGAAGTACAATCAAAGTATTGAAACATGAACGCTTTTGCGTAGCGATTTTGACATGTTTTTATTATAATCTCTTATAATAAAAATATATATTTTTTCTCCTTTCTGTCTTTTTTTTCTTAACGCTTACTTCTACGCTCGTCTTCCACTTTTCTGTGGATATACTTGATAAAGAGATCAGCATGTCTAACAAACCCACACCTTCCCGCCATTATTAGATGTCTCTTTATGAAGATGGATGCAAATACATCTATTTCTTTTCTTTTTTATCTCTTTTTTTCTTATCCTAATTTTGTTTACATGTCTTTTATCTCCCACTCTTTCAAACACCTTTTCCCTTTCGATAGGTATATATATCATCTTCGACCCCTCCTGTCACCAATTTAAACCTCAAACACAGGTGTGCAAAAATTAAAAATAATAATACTGACCTCTTTTTATTCCTGGAATATTTTCAACCATTTATTTGTATGAAAATATTGATCTGAAGAATTAGAATTTCGATTCTAAGGAAATAAATTGTAATCACCATGAGCCCTAAAAATTGTTTGTTTCTTAATATAATTTACATACATACATACATACACATATATATATATGTATATATATATGTGTGTGTGTGTGTGTGTGCATATTATTATTACTATTAATTAAAAATATAAAACACTTAAATCCCAATAAAAGGTAATAATTTTTATTTCATGCGAGCTCTGAAAAAGCAGCTGTCAATCTACAAGACCTACAAACAAATTTGTTTGTTGTTTAATAAATAATAATTTTGCTTTCTCTTTTGACATAGAGCTCTCCCTGGATCTTTATCCTCCTGGGATTTCTATACAGATTACTGTTGTGGTAGGATCCACCTAATTTGCATAGTGGAGTACCGACCATATAAATATGGTTGGTACCGGGAAGAGAGGGAGGAATCAAGAGATTCAACCAGAGACTCTGCCCGATTGCGACTCAGTCAACACATTCTCCAGGAACGGTCTTACCAGGAATATATGTAAATATTGTGTACACTTTCTTGTTTCAATACATTTTGTTCTAAGTACATTTTGTGTTGCATTATTATTCCATGCATGTCAAGTTTCAACAATTACTATATATATATATATATTCAACAATTACTATATATATATATATATATATATATATGAATGAAGTGACGTTGAAGTTAACACTTAGAGGCGACAGTGTGTTTCATGCAAGACGCAATCGTAAGGCCACGTGTGCTGTTTATTTTTTCTCGGCTATTTATATATATGGGTCAGTGGTGCATGGTGGGTAGTCTGTTTTGGCGGTTATATATATATATATATATATATATATATATATATATATATATATATATATATATATATATATATGTCTGTGTACGTGTGTGAAAATGATGTTCACACCTCTACCTTACTTATTTACCAGGGTGGAAGTTGTTGACGCTTTATACTATCTTAGAAGTAGTACATCAAAGACGGTTTCCTAGATGCTGAGCATTTTTTATTCAAAACACGTTACACTTGTTAAATTAAAAATGTGGTTAAGGTCATTACCATCCAACCAAAATAAGCGTGTACACGGCTTGTCTCCTAACGTCTCTGCTTTTCTGAAAAAATGGACAACATACCGGTGACGTATAAAATGTCTTGACCGATTGAATCAAAATCCCCGAGGCACATCCTTAACACCAAATGCCAGTCTTTGATTCCAAAAACTGTTATTTTTCAGTGATCTGAATGCAATTATATTGAAACAATAATAATTCACAACCAGATATTATTTCCAGAACACTTATGATAATGGTAAATAGCAATATTCCCAAACAACTTTTCTACGACTAACTAAAGACTGGAAAGCGTCCACAACTCAGGCCTTGGAAGAGTTTTAAAGAAAGGGTAATGAAAGAAATCAACTGCGTCTATAATCAGCTGCATGGGCAGGACACGTTCTGAGAATAGGAGAAAACAACACAAGCTCAAAGAGCCTCTCAATGTAGACAGTTACTGAATGGTGTATCAGCGTAACTGTAGGAGTTAAGAAGTTCAGTTTATGAGATGATGTATGAGAGATAATAGCTAATTCTAGATTAGAAAATGTTAAGATTGTAGTGATCAGGAAAACATCCTCTCAGGAGTCTGTTCCACAGCGTAGTAGTTCTTGGAATGAAGCTGTTCGTGTGGAACTTCCTCCTTACCTTGAAATACGAAGTGGGTGAGAGGATTCGACCCCGTGTACGTAACATGGTGGGTTTTAGCCGCGAGGGTCAGAACTGATAGAACCTTTGAGTGAAGCTTGTTAGAACGTTTGCCATGGAAACAGCGTTCGAGCAGCGATATTGAGCCTGTAGGAAAATGGGTTGTAGAATAGAAAGTGAAATCTTAACGTTTCCGCCCACATTTTCAATCCACATACCCAAGCATCATCACATGACGTGGCTCACCGCGTATGAGTCTACCTTTGATAGGTAAAATACTGAGTAGAAAATAGCGGAAGAAATATAGCTCTCAATGGAGAACGAAGAACCTCTTACCAGAAGCACAGAAATATCGCTGAAGAAGTAGCAGCCAAAAATCGAATGATCTGCTTTACATCGATCAGATGATTTTGAAGGAGATCAAATCAAGATGGAAAAACGCATCGTAATGGAATATGTTCCATTGAAGAGGGTGTATCCCATGATCCCATACTTCGAATGTTTTTAAGGGAACAAGAACAATGAATCAGTGATAAAGTACGTGATTGAAAAGTGGACTTGACTGTCCAAGAAGAATCCTTACAAGAGGTAAGTATTTTTAAAAAGGAATTTTCCAGGTTAGAAATCTCAGTCTTCACGTTGTCATCGCCATGATACCTCTAAATCTAATCTTGAAAATCTAAAAAGGATATCAATCGATCAAAACGAAAGGAAAAGTCAACCACTTAATATATAAGGAACTCTTAAACAACATGCAAAAAAAAAAATGGAAAGGTTTAAAAAAATACTTACAAATTATAACGACGGCATCGACAGAAATTTGGGGCAAAGGAATATGTAATAAGGATACGAGATTAAATTGTACATGCATTTATTTACTTCAATTTATATTGGCAGCTCGCTCGCACCAAAAAAGATTCGTTCTTTTAATATATATATATATATATATATATATAGTCATCCACAGACAGACTGTTTCGCTGTATGACAGCTCATCAGTGTGGCTAGACGTCCTGTTGCCTCTAGCTAGGATCGAAACCCGACTGAATTGGCGTCAGTCGGTAATTCTACCACTAAGTCGTTGGCACACGGAAGGGATGAGGGTGAATTTAAGCGTATTTATTTTTAGATAAACACACAGTAACTGAGAGAACGAGATTCGATTTACCGAAGAGTCTTCCATTATTAGCCGTAATAGTCATTGTATATGAACAGATATAGTCTTAGGCAAGCTATATTTATGGGATAAAGTTCTCAATATCATAGATAGAACCTATGTTAATATGAATGTGAACATTGCAGTCAACACTCAGAGGTGACTGCTTCATGCTAAACGCAATCATCATGCAACATGTTGATTGCGTTTAGCATGATACAGTCTGTCGCCTCTGCGTGTTGTCTTCAATATTCACTTTTATCTTTCTCTCTCTCTCTCTCTCTCTATATATATATATATATATATATATATATATATGTGTGTGTGTGTGTGTGTGTGTGTGTGTGTGTGTGTGTGTGTGAAATTTGTATTTGAGGAACAATCCCTCTTTTATACAAGTTTCATTGAAAACGACTGAAAAGTTGTGATGGTTAAGTATGTCATGTATTCGTATAATTTTTTTTTCAGGACATAAATATACAAATTATATTATATAAAATTATATAAAAATTATATAAAATTATATACAAATCATATAAAATTATATAAAAATTGTCCGAAAGTGTACAAAGCAATTTCGGCTATATTTTGCCTATTATGTAGGATGAATTTCATTTTATTTTTAACTGAATATATACAGTGTTTTACGTATGTATCTAGCGTTATAGGAATGTTTTATTTTCCAAACACAGTCAGCACGTTGTGACGTTCAGAGTTGATATTATTGAGTGTTGGCTTTTTTTATATTAATAATGCTTCCATTATTTTACTCTTTTTTACATGTAGATTATGCGATTATATTTGTATTATCAACAAGTATGTTACGAGATTGGTGGGTGTCCATGTGTATTTAAATGAGACCTAATTCAGCTATGGTCGGAGAGAGTATATTATTTTGCTATACCTACCAAATATGAGAAATTATATTAAAAACTGAACCACCACAACTTATCAGTCGTTTTCAGAGAAAACACACAAACACACACACACACACACACACACACACACACACACACACATATATATATATATATATATATATATATATATAAATGACAATAGGAAAACTGTAATAGTTGCTGACGCGTTTCGTCCAATGTGGATTTCTCAAGCCAAAAAACGAAATGAGAAAAGTCCACATTGGACGAAACGTGTCGGCTGTTATTACAGTTTTCCCATTGTCATTTATATTTATAAATATTGTCTTTTCTACGTGTTAACTTTGAGAAATTTTCATATATATATATATATATGTGTGTGTGTGTGTGTGTGTGTGTGTGTGTGTACATATACGGAGCTAAGAATGTCTAATTATTTAGTTTATATCCACATTTATACACACACAGACACATATATATATTTATATATTTTCAGACATTATTTTTTATGTTTATACGTTCTTTTTATAGATACAAATATTTAAGTAAATTCTCTGTTTATAATAAACAGTATTAACGACATTTACCGGCCTGAATGTCCGAGAAATTTTCATAGAAAAATATTTGTCATCCAACAGGAATCGAACCTCTATCCTATACGGAACCGTCATATAGCCTGACGTGCTTTTACCGATTGAGCCACAGAGGAGCGTTTCGGTTAGCCAGGTCGATTTTACTGATTTTAAACTACAATTCTCCATACCTTTTCTCTCGTACAGTCATATCTGCTCGATGCGTATCCAAATGTAAACAAATGACGGCACACATTATGAAATGAATGGACAAAGTCCGACAATTATTTTAACACACACACACACACACACACACACACACACACACACATATATATATATATATATATATGTAGGATGTATAGTCACACTGATGAGATGTGATATAGCGGAACAGGCGGAATGTTTATTAATAAAGCCCTCGTCATTTCGATCGAGCACTATTGAGAAAAAGGTAATTTCAAATCAGTAGCCTTTACCGCTATTAACGCGCCGCTGTTCATTAATGAATTGAACACTTTTGGCTACTGGCTTTTGTTTACATCCGTATACAATACGTTAGAATTTCCCTTTCTCTCTGCCATTAAAAAAAAATTAACGTTCAGATAACCACAACAATTTTGTCTTAAAAAAACAACACCCCAGATGATGACATTGCGTTAATCTCAAAAGTACTCGGAATAAATGAATATGTATCAACATGGTAATTTTCTCCCTTCCTTTAATAAGGATACTAAAAATCTTGTTCTTGAATATGAGTATTCAGTGGTACATGTCTTAATATATAAGCACTGCGCATATATAAAATATATATAGAATAACAATGGATAAAGAACTCTTCGGTCTGTTTCGACGTATGAGGATCTGACAACTTAATTGATTCATTATTTACATTATTCGGACTATTGTCCTCATCTTTGTCGCCATATTTATTACAACATTTTGGCCGTTGTACGCTCCGGCCTTCAGGTGGTTGGAATGTCGAACTGCACCGTTTATTTCGCTCACTGGGTTAGACTGTTCTAGTTCCACGTGCCATGTTTAATGGATGCCAGTTATCAGTTATCTCCTGTTAATTCCCCTCTGAATGTTCTCCACTGCCTTAACTGTGTATTGAACTCATTCTCTTTGGGTCCTATCACTAGATCTAACTAACGCCTTTATCCACCGTGCCATGTGTCCTTGAGAAAGGTTATAATAAATATGGCGACAAAGATGAAGACAATAGTCCGAATAATGTAAATAATGTACATAATACCTCATCTCAGAAATATATAAATTTTGTGTGATAATCTTATATATATATATAAATATATATATATATATATATATATATATATATATATATATATATATATACATGTGTGTGTATGTGTGTGTGTGTGTGAGAGAGAGAGAGAGAGAGAGAGGTTATATACTGTGTTATGTCATATAAGATATTTTGAAGAAGAACAAATTAGCATCTCTTTGTGAAAAAAATTATTAACGTCTTAAAAAAGTAAGATTTCTGGAAATTTTACAATTAACTCTCCTGAAGAGTGGATGTAATCTCTGCGTAACTCAGAACTAAAGAAAGAAGATATTTAATTTGTTTTCTCGCTATGTGTGTATATGTGTTTCTGAGTGTGTCTTTAACATTTGCTCAAACGCTTATTCATGTCTTTCTTTCTTTTTTCTTTCTTTCTTTTCTCTTTCTTTTTTCTTTGTTTCTTTCCTTTTTTCTTTCTTTGTTTCTTTCTTATTTTTCATTTCTTCTTCGATATTTTCTCTTTTTTCTCCTCTTTTTTCACCCTGTCTTTTTAATTTCTCCTTAGTCTTCTTTTCTTTCTTTTTCTTTTCCCCTGCTTTCTATACGTCTCTCTCTCTCTCATCTTCTCTCTATCTCTTTATTTATCTCTCCCCTTTTCTCTCTCTCTCTCTCTTCCTTTCATTATCCACATACTCATGTCTGACATATTGCATATCTGTTTCCTTTTCCTGATATTTCTGTTCGCCGCTATACTTTACAAACATCCGTGTCCATTCCTCTGAAGAAGGACAAAATGTTTATTTTCTTCTTCTTCTTCTTCTTTTTAGTAATCGGAGTAAATTCACCCGATTCTTATTTATCTAGTTCGGATTTTCATTTGGAGAATTAATCAACCGACATTTCCCAATCAGAAATCGATAAAATGAAATCATTTCACACCCACATCAATCTTTGATCTTTGCGATGCAGAACAGAAAGACTGAATGTATATTCAGCGCATGCGTCCATCAGTGCCCGTCTATTGATGTTTACACGATGCAGAATTGGTGAAAAATGCTTATCAATTCATATATATATATATATATATATATATATATATATATATATATATATATATATATATATATATATATATATATATATATGTGTGTGTGTGTGTGTGTGTGTGTGTGTGTGTGTGTGTGTGTGTTTGTTTGTGTGTGTGTATGTGTTACAATTGAAAATCTGAACATAGGACGAAGAATTGTGAAGCTAAATCGGCAAAATTATTCTTACTACAACCAAAACCGCGTGAAGATGCTTTATATATATATATATATATATATATATATATATATATATATATATATATATATATATATACAAGTATATAATTGGTATATACGGGATGAATTCCAATAACCTAATTAAAAGAGTGCTCAATACAAAGTAGAACAGATATAATTATTTTTTTTTTTAAATTATAACATAAACATGTTATAAAATCACTACAAAAATAGCCATTTTGTTTCAACACTCCCGGTGTCTTATCAAGTGATGATGTTGAATGCAAAACTAATGGTTTTAAAACTTTCAAATTAATTAACGATCCTCCGCAAGGGGAAAACGCTATTACGAAAGCTAGAATGACCAATCAAAATACAAGTATAGGAAAATTCAAAAAGCTTGACAACGGACTCATGTTATAATAGCTAATCAAATCTTTAAAATACGGGTAATATTAAAAAAGAATTTATTCTAACCAACAATTACTAAATTCTATGATAAAATTTGATATTAAAATTAAAAACTGCCAATTTAAAATCCAAATTTAAACACTATTAATTTTAAAAATTATAAAATTACTGAGGAGAAAAGAAGAAATACATATGTATTATTTATTTCTTCGTTGAAATTACGTTAGAACAGACGCTACTTCATCCGGTCATCCGACAATATATATGTATGCATTTTAATCCCAAGTGTGTGAATGGGGTCCTAAACTCACGCGTAAAACATCACAAACACAATCAGATTATAATACATAAGTATCCAGACATATTTAGATATATATACACACAAAACGAGCGCGCCATAATCTGATTGTTTACATTACTCAAATTTGTCTGGCTCAGGTTCCTATAATGCCGACTGCTAAACAGATCCTTATAAAACTGAATTTCATTTATTTAAATTTTTTTATATTAATTAATGTTTTGGTGGGGCTTCAAGAAAAACTCAAAGTATATAACGCGGGCGCTATACAGAAACATTTGGAGATAGCAGAAGTAAATAATGATAATATCAACAACAACAACAATAATAATAATATAAATATCCAGAAACAATAGATCATCTTGTATCAGGTTGCACGATATTGGCACCCACTGAATATAAAACCCGACATGACAGAGTGGGCCAATATCTGCACTGGAAATTATGCAACTTCTAGGGGAGGGAAAGTGAAAGAAACTGGTATGAACACCACCCAGACCCGGTTACGGAGATAGGACCTGTTACAATTCTATGGGATTACACAATACACACTGACAGAACAATCAAAGCCAACCGCCCAGATATTGTTATTAAAGACAACAAACAAAAAAAAAGTTCCTCCTTATTGATATGGCAGTCCCTGCAGACTGCAATGTATCTTTGAAGATATTCAAAAAGCTGTCAAAATACAAGGACCTTGAAATAGAAATCTCAAAATTGTGGCACATAGGAACATCAACAATCCCCGTTGTAGTTGGATTCCAGTAGACTAATTGAAGGGATTCCTGGAAGTCCATGCCTCAAAGTGATACAAAAAAATGTTCTGGCAAGTACAGCCCACACTTTACGAAGGGCTTTATCTATGTAATTTTTTTTTTTTTTTTTGTCAGTGGAAAGTGTCATGATGACATTTCTAACCTTAGGTCTCTGGTTGGGACCCGGAAAGAAATGAGTATACACCAAAAGCAAAATGAAATAAAATAATAATAACAGTAATGTATCTTTGAAGGTCTTAAACAAACTATCACAATACAAGGATCTTAAAGTGGAAATCTAAAAAATGTGGAGCATGATGAGATCAATAATCCCAGTTTTTAGTTTGAGCCTTCGTATTGATTGGAAAAAGCTTCCGATAGAATCATTGAAGATATGGTAGCCCATGCCTTAAAGAAATACAGGAAAAAAATGTACTCACGAGTACAGCTTACACTTTGCGAAGAGCATTATCTATGTAAAATATGTCTCAGATAATTTGCGGGGGGGGGGTCTTACAAAAATGATCAGTGACAAATGTCTGAACTTAGGTCTCTGATTGGGACCCGGAAGGAAATGTGTATACAACAGAAATCCAAGGAAATAATAATAATGCATAACTACAATTTTAGGTCCACCTTAGTCGAGATTATAGGGTCTGTGCTACGACAGGGTTATATATGGTTTTGAATTCAGAGTTTTCCTTCTACAGTCACGGTTATACAGCCCAGTCGGCCCAGCTGTTTAACCCATAGCTGAGGGAGAAGGAATAAATAACTTTCACATGGGTAAAGATCTAAACTGTCAATTGAATGCAATCGTGTTCTCAAGTCATTAATTAAAAATGTCTTCGAGCGAATGAATCTAGTAGTTCTACTTTTTGCCTCGTAGAATGGCTCTATAAAATCAGAAAGAATTAGCAGAAACCGTGTCACTTGAGGACTTTCAGCAGCAGCAACAAGAAAAATGAATAGCAAATGTTACTAGAAGAGAGAATAATATTCATGATGTTGACGTTCCACACTATTTCAAACAAAAGGTTAGGAAGGAAATGTAAAAACCGATAACATTTAGAGGATTTGCGAAAGCTATTTTTTTGAAAAATTGTTTTAATAGCAGGATTTTATAAATTCCAACTGAGAATAGCACTGGCCGTTTGGTCAATGAATGGCAAATGTTTCTTTATAAGGAAACGGTCAATATTACCATTAACATAATCATTAACTGAAGTTTCGCCTTGTTGTATGGAACAGGAAACATATGGTTTCTTCCTTATAAATACAACAAAGGACAAATCTGATCGCTTTTTTGTGGATACCGATAATCAATAAGGGTGTCCTGCAAATGCCTAGTGAAGATCAAATTCCCTGATGAAGAGAAGAACAGTAGGCTAAGCACTGTTACAGGACGAGGAGACCAGCATAGAAAACGCATTCACCCGTTTATGAAATGAAAATTCATTCATTTCATAATCTGGTCATAAGCGATTTCCATCTTTCTTTTACCTTATTCATGGTAAACATCTGCGGACACAGTGCAAGCAATCCGAACACCATCACACGCAAAGGCACAGCTAAAGTTTTTCATCTTCGAAAACCGACTTGCGAGAGATCCCACTAATGATTTCCTAGATCAAGTCCTCAGCTTTTTCCAAATGGAAATGTTTCTTTATAAGGAAACGTTCAATGTTACCATTATCACAATCATTAATTGAAGTTTTGATTCGTTGTGTGGAACAGGAAATATGTAGTTCCCTCGTTATATTAAATTCCCTGGTGAAAAGAAGAACAGTAGGCTAAGCACTGTTACACGACGAGAAAACCAGCATAGAAAAAGTATTCACCCGTTTATCAAATGAAAATTCATTCATTTCATAATCCGGTCATACACGATTTTTATCTTTCTCTTACCTATAACATTTAGAAGATTTAAGAAACCTATTTTCTTGAAGAGGTGATTTAATTGAAAGATTTCATAAATTTCAATCGACTGTAGCACTCGCTGTTCGGTGAATGAATACCAAATGTTTCCTTATAAGGAAACGGTCAATATTAACATTATTATTTCCGTTACGTTTTGTTCGAAAGCGAACGCAAAGGTCTCGCCATGCGAATTCTCCTTCTCCAGTTGAGTTACGTACCCATTCATCAAATTCACTTAGGTGATCAAATAACGATATTCGAATGAACTTTGTATGGAAATAAATTCTAGGAATAATCCCACTTGCAGTAATAACGACAAAAAAATTTCTCCCGATCGAATAAACAACTTTCTGGTTGATGTGAGTTTTCAAAACCCATCACGTAATATTATTTATATTTTAACGCCATCTTCAGTGTAAAGTTTATTTTAAAACAGTCTTGTAAATGCAGAAGAACTTAGAATAATTATTTATTATATTCTTTAAAACCAACAGATGTTGATTGAATCTCTTTACTCATAATAAACGATCTTTCTTGGGTTTTATTATTTTATACTTGACTTTGCGAATTTCCACGTTTTTAATCAACTGGAAATATTTTTTATTTATCCACTTGTTCTGTCATCCATTTACGCAAACGTATTGGGTAAGTTACTAGAGGTAAGTTACTAGATGATACTAGATATTACTAGACTTTACTAGATGTAAGTCATTAGATGTTACATCATGTATGCTACTAGATGTTACAATATGTTACTAGAGGTAAGTTACTAGATGGTACTAGATATTACTAGACGTTACTAGATGTAATTGACTAGAGGTTACAAGATGTATGCTACTAGATGTTACACCATGTTACTAGAGGTAAGTTACTAGATGATACTAGATATTACTAGACTTTACTAGATGTAATTGTCTAGAGGTTACAAGATGTATGCTACTAGATGTTACAATATGTTACAAGAGGTAAGTTACTAGATGATACTAGATATTACTAGACTTTACCAGATATAAGTCATTAGATGTTACAAGATGTATGCTACTAGATGTTACAGTATGTTAGTAGAGATAAGTTACTAGATGATAATAGATATTACTAGACATTACTAGATGTAAGTCACTAGATGTTACAAGATGTATGCTACTAGATGTTATAGTATGTTACTAGAGGTAAGATACTAGATGATAATAGATATTACTAGACTTTACTAGATGTAAGTCACTAGATGTTATAAGATGTATGCTGCTAGATGTTACAATATGTTACTAGATGTAAGTTACGAGATACTACGATGTGTTACTAGATGTAAGTCACCAGATATTACATGATGTTACTAGATGTAAGTAATTAGATGCTACTAGATGTTACTAGATGTAATTAACTAGAAGCTACTAGATGTTACTAGATGCAATTTACTAGATACTAGATGTTATTAGATTACAATCAGTAGCTGATACTAGATGTTACTAGATGTAAGTCACTAGCTGTTACTAGATGCTTCTAGATATTAGTAGCTAGATGCTACTAGATGTGAGTTACTAGATGGTACTAGATTTTACACCATGTTACTAAATGTAAATCACTAGATGTTACAAGTTGTTACTTGATGTAAGTTACTAGATGCTACTAGATGTTACTAGATATAATTCAATAGATGCTACTAGATGTTACTAGATGTAAGTCACTATCTGCTATTAGATGCTACTAGATGCTACTAGATGTTACTAGATGTAAATCACTATCTGCTATTAGATGCTACTAGATGCTACTAGACGTTACTAGATGTAAATCACTATCTGCTATTAGATGCTACTAGATGTTACTAGATGATACTAGATGTAAATCACTATCTGCTATTAGATGCTACTAGATGTTACTAGATGATACTAGATGTAAATCACTATCTGCTATAAGATGCTACTAGATGTTACTAGATGATACTAGATGTAAATCACTATCTGCTATTAGATGCTACTAGATTCTACTAGATTTTACTAGATGTGAATCTCTATCTACTATTACATGTTACTAGATGCTACTAGATGTTACTAGATGTAAATCACTATCTGCTATTAGATGCTACTAGACGTAAGTTAATAGATGTTTCCTCTTTTTTTGCCTTCAATACGTCAAATTCTCTCGGCGCTCTTAATTCCGTTATGTGCCTCAGAAACTTCAATTCTTTTTCTGATTTTGATTCAAAAATGACTCTTTTGTTATCATTTTTTTTTTAAAAAAAGAAACGTCTTTACTCATAGATTCCGTCCATGATAACCTGACATCCTTTTCTAAAACTACATCTCAGTTGCCTTAAATCTGCGAGGAAATTGTCCTGTACTCACCACCATATAACTGGATTGATATTACAGAAGAGTTCAGCATTTTTTTTTAAACAAAATTCTCCTTATGCAAGGAAAATATTTTCTGACACGCAATCAATATTTGAAGAAATGGAAGGACATGATGTGGGCGCCACGTTTATTATTTTCATTCGCCTTTGCAGCTTTCTTTTTACACTCGTGAAACAAGAGGAACAAAATATTTTTGAAAACGAAGATAAGAAAAAAATCAATCATGCAAGTATTTGTTATTGCGAAAAGAAAAACAACGCATTTCATAGATTTCTGCCATTTCCAGATCAGAGATATATATCTTAAAAAACTAAAATGAACAGTTATATATATTCTGTTTATACGTTTTTTTTTTTTTTTTTGCAGATTCAAATATTTACATAAATGCACTGTTGACAATAAACAATATTAACAGCATTTACCGGTCTGAATGTACATGAAATTTCGTAGAAAACAAGTATCCATCAACAAGAATCGAACCTGTATCTTATATAGAACCACCATTTCGCCTGAGGTTGTATACCATTTAGCTATAGAGGAAGAACTTGGTTAACAAAGTCAAATTACTGTTTTTAGACAACAATTTTCCCATAATTGGTTGTTCCCCATGAATGTCCGAGAAATTGCAACGAAAATTCAGGCAAAATCCAAAAATAATATAAATTTTTGTAAATGCGCCTAAAACTCGCTCCGTTACAGTCAATTTGAGTTAAGAATATATATGGGAATTTAAATTTATTATTATTAGGGTTTAAAAGTATTCACTCTGCAATTCTTAAAACATAGACATATGTGTAGATTATTCAATAATATTTAAAAAAAAAATATGCTGCCTAATTATGCACACACACACACACACACACATATATATATATATATATAGGTAGATAGATAAAAATATACCTATAAATACATATAAATATACATACATTTATATATATATATATATATATATATATATATATATATATATATACAGCATATTTCCATTCAAGCATTCTCTTAAATGTTTGTAGCAGCAAAGGGTTATATAAAAAATACTAAATTAAAATACTACAATTAAAAAATCTTTTAAAAATTATTGTCCTTATCTTTGTCGCCATATTTATTACAACGTTTCGGCCGTTGTACGCCTTCTTCATGTGGTTGGAATGTCGAACTGAACACTTTATTTCGCTCACTGGGGTAGACTGTTCTAGTTCCAAGTGCCATGTCTAAACCTTGTAATAAATATGGTGACAAAGATGAGGACAATAGTCTGAATAATGTAAATAGTGTACATAATACCTCATCTCAGAAATATAGACATATACTTTTAAAAGTTGTTTTTAAATCACATAAGTTACCTCCCTTGCATTGAGGTAAAAAATATTTTGAATTTACGGTGTTAACTCATAACACATCCATAGATATGCAACCGCTGAAGATGGTTTCAGATGTGATTGAAAGTACTTGGGAAAATCGAATCGTTGAAAGAAAATTTTGGAATAGATAATGCTAGATGAAGATACCATTGCTAATAATGTCTTTAAGCAAAAGAGAATTGCTAGCCTCTCTAAAAGACAGGCATATATATATAGAGAGAGGGAAGTTTAGGGTGTCTGTTCGTGCCACTTGCATCTACAAACCGTATTTTCTTCCGAACGAATTTCGTTAATTGGTTAGATACTTAAAAAAATTTAAGACTAATAGAGAATTAATATCCTCGTTTTATTGTCATTTTTAGCAATAGTAAACATAATAGATTTTGCAGTAAATTATGCAATAACCACAGATAAAATTGGACCTTTTTTATACACTTCCACCAAGTAAATTTAATTTCGAAAGTGAACATTGTTTTGTTTTTGAAATCATAACGAATTAACGATGACTTCAAGCAGCTGAAAAAGAAATTACTTTATATTCATCAGTTCGGGGGAAAGTTATCGACATTTTCCAGTCGGTTTGATCCAACACATTTAATTGTCTTATTCGTACAATATCAGTTCTTGGTTGCTCGGCTATCTAAGAAATATTTCAACGCGAATTGCAACCAACACAACAAAAACGTTTCCGTCCACTTGAAATAAATCAGAAAGATGTGAAGAACACTGGAACATATGTATCAGCAATTTATATATTAGCTGACACACACGCTGACACACACACACACACACACACACACACACACACACACACATATATATATATATATATATAAATGGCCTGACGATTATGTCTAGCATGAAAGAGCCTGTCGCCTCTAAGTGTTGACTTCAATGTTCACTTTTATATTTACACACGCTCTATCTCTGATATTGAGCACTTTATCCCATAATTATAGCACACCTTAAGAGTATATTTCTTTATTCATATATATATATATATATATATATATATATATATATATATATATATATATATAAGGGTTGTTTTAACATTTGTTAAAAAGTTATAGGATCAGTTGAACGATTACTGAAATAAAATGATTTGGTTAAACCAAAAGATTGAACTTACATGGCCAGCAACAATACGTTTGAAAAACTAACTTCAACACAATGTCTGAATTTCTGCTATGAGGAGTCATCATTGTTGACATTATTTATATGCTTACGAATTCCAGTCGAATTCATTACATTGACTTACGTACTATTAACCTTGGGAAAGGTATGAATCTTCTTCTCCCCACATGTATTTGGAAATAGCAGGACAGACTGAGTTCTATAGCCTAGGATGGCAACTGGTCTACAGCAGAAAGGAATGGCAACCTACAGCGGGAAAAAAATCTACCCCGTCAGTCATGTATCGAAAGATACATGATTTTCTAAGCATGTATCACACATGGCACATAACTGACTGATAATTTTATCGTCTTTTTTTAATCATCACAACGATTCGGCCGTTGTACTCCCCGACCTTCATCAGGTGTTTATTGATCCGAGCTCCACCCTAGTATTGCTTATTGGATTAAAGCCTTGGTTCATCATTTTGGTGATATAGTAATTGTGAGTTCAATCTCTGGGTGGGGAAGTGTGTATGTGGGCTCAATGGAAACATGGCGAGCAGTAACTGAGCAGTAATAAATAAGAACTAGATGAAATATCCATAGACATGGGCAGTGGAAAGGGAAATAGTCTACCTCCCCCCGACCTATAGATTAAATAAAAGGGGTTCCGTTTGAAATTCATTCATCCATTGACAAATACCTGAGGAAGATCGCAGAGCTGTGATAATAACAACAAAGATGAGGACAATAGTCCACATGAAGATAATATACATAAAACAAAATGTATAAAAATATTATCCAGAGAGTGAGGCATAGTGATAGACAACTCATTTGTTGGGTTATATTAGCGCAGTATATACCGAGATACTTACCGGGACTAGATGGGTAAAAGTTTTAACAAGGAAAATGGTAATGGTAATAATAGCCGTTTCCCTATAAGGAAACAGTTGGCATTCATTGACCGAGCAGCTGGTACTGCTTTCGCCTATTTATAAAATCTTTCTCATGAAACAAATTTTCAGGAAAATAAGTTTCTCAAGTCCAATAACAGTTATCGCGCTTACAGATATTAATGGCGGTTTCCTTCCTAACCTTTTGTTTGAAGTAGTGTGGAATGTCAACAACTTGATTACACCATTATATCCTCTTCGAGTTTCCTGCGATTTCCATGGTGTTGTTGGTAGTTCTCATTAACTTAATACGGATACGTATGGTTGCATGAAATATACAAACCAGATAATCCATTTTACTAAGAAATAAAAGTGTGGATCGAGAGGTAATTTAAATGAATGCCAAACAAGTTATATGCTTTGTGCATTTACGACATAAAAATTTGTAGTTGATCAATAACGGTTTCTTTAAGAAACTAGTAAATAATTTAAACGTATAAAATTATTTGGTAAATTAATATACAACTGTTGAATAAAGATTCTTCATATAAAATGTAAATAACACTAACCAATCAATGTAAAATGTCAAAAGTACCAACCAAATACCAATACATCCGTACAAGATGTTACTAATACTATCAGGAGATTAATACAAAATTATATTAAATCAAAAATTAATCTTACACATAGAAATATAAGCCATATATGGTGCAACGCAGTAGAACTAAAAATATTTGAAAGAGCACAATAAAATTCCAAAGTTTAACTAAATTGTAACTAAGTTTACAATTTACTGTTAATTCACTTCTTTGATTTAATAAAGAATTTTTATTAAATCAGATAATTTCCAATTTTTCATGTAGGCACAGAAAACAGGGTTCATATAAAGTTTTACATGTCCTTGCCGTTTTTAAAATTTTCCATTTCACCTTACGAGTTTTATTATCATCTTTCAAACTCCAAAAATATTTAGAAAGTGATGTACTATTTCTGTAAGTATTATTGGTGAAGGACAAGGCATTTTGGTACTACCTAGTCTTAAAAGAATTTTTATTACTACCAATATAGAATTTTTCAACCGTCGGATTCTCTATTGTAGAGATAGTACTTAGGTAAACAAGAGATTTAGTTATACATTTGTTTGGCAATGGGCATTGGTCAAAATTTCTACAATTACATTGGCCATTATCATTAATAATGTTTATCTTGGAACGTGTAATATGATCCAGATTATATAATTGGTTTAAAATTTTATTATTGTGTAATTTTATAATCTTCTCAAGATTATTTGTGCAGTTATAACTTAGTTTTAATGTGTTTCTGATAAATATTTTACTAAGTACATTTAGGAAAATGTTTATCAATCAAATAGATGAACTTCTAGCCTAACTTGGTACTGACCAATTGTTTAAATGGTAGGGGGTACCAAATGATATTCCTATTTCGATTTCTTTTCAGGACCACGATCATCATATTTTCTAAACTTTGTTTCAGCGTACTTATAAACAGTATTCATTAAAACTTTATGATAAAGACCTCTATATTCATCAAACACATCTTTGTCCAATGATTGGTTGTTAATCCAACGTTCTACAAACGAAGGTATGTGTTTGATTACAGATGGAACGTGTTTAGAATTAGGGTGAATATAAATGTCTTCATTAACCAATTGAATGTCAGATCTAAGCTAAATAGAACTGTAACGTTTATATAGCGTAGATCTGACATGTAACTGGTTAATCAAGACATACCCACAAGTCTATTTTTAATTCTGATCTTATGTCTCCACCTTTAACTTTCGGAAAAGAGGTAACACTTTGTAAACGTAAACGTTACGAACAGTGGATTTTTACACCATCTGCTCTTTCTCTCATTTGTATATATATATATGTATATATATATATATATATATATATATATATATATATATATATATATATATGTGTGTGTGTGTCTACCAGTATATATATATATATATATATATATATATATGTGTGTGTGGGTAAAAGTTATGTTTCATATATCAATCTTAGGACAAAGATACATAGTTCTACTCACCAATCTATCACAACTACAATTGAAATGATTATATCGAAATTCAACTACCTCTATTCAAACTTACTTAATGCAAAAAAAATTGCAAGAAACCATGAATTAGAGATTTTAAAATATCGGTTTAACCTCAAGCAGACAAGCCACTAATACACAAGGGGTTACAAAGTGTGGAAGAATTAGGAACAGAATACAAAACATTAATAATGAGCGGGGAGAGGAAAGTTTAATCAGCAAGATAGCTTTTGTAGATTAAGTTGCCTGGAAATTATGGAACCGGAAGAGAGTTCCGCAAGCAAGAAGTGCGATAGCATAGAATTTACGCCTGCATCTAGCTGGCTCAAAAGTAAATTGGTGAGATCTTGACACCACTATAGTACAGTTCTTAAATTCAAAAAGTCTTGCAAAGAGCTCACGCGAACAGTTAATATGAAAGTATTTATAGAAAAGAGAGGCGATGGGAAAGTGACTGAAGCTGAGCCTCTATCACCTGTAACAATTGTCACAAGGATTTGCTATTTCAATAGAAGACTATATGAACACAAGAGGGAACAACAAAGTAACGATCTAATTGCATTAGTTACTCACCTTAATGAGTCTGACGTTAATTTGGAATTAAAAAAATGTGGCTCTAATTAAAAGAGAATACAATTTACAGGGACAAAAATGCTTAGAAATTTCTTTGACAGCTAGATCCTCCACAGTAAATTTACATCCGGGTTTTAACAACATTTCATCGTTTTTGGTAGGTTTTTCTATTATCATAATATGGTATCTTTAATAGCATATGTGATGGAAACATGAACAAAAAGAAATAGAAACTAAATTAAATCAACTAGACTATATGCCCCCAAAAAGTATTTTAAAAAAAATTTAAATTTAGAATTATCAGCGTCCGCTCTCCTCTATGCTCATGTGTAATCGCTTCATCGTAAACATCACTTTAGGCTAATGAATGGCAAGAGGACGAAACGCTCCACACGAAAACTTTAACTTTTTACACTTTCTCATATATATATATATATATATATATATATATATATATATATATATATATATATATATATATATGTGTGTGTGTGTGTGTGTGTGTGTGTGTGTGTGTGTGTGAAAATATATAGAAAATAGGAAGGAACTGGTTAGGTAAATAATCCAAAGTCCCTTAGTATTTTAGTTATTATTTTCGGCTCTTGTTTTGAAACATGAGACTTCTTATGTAGCGTTTTGGAATCATATTTTTAAATAAATAATTATATATATATATAAAATATATATATATATATATATATATATATATATATATATATATATATATATATATATGAAGAAATATAGTTTTAAGACGTGCTATATTTATGGAATAAAGTGCTCAGTATCAGGGATAGAGCGTGTGTAAATATAAAAGTGAACATTGAAGTCAACACTTAGAGGCAACAGTCTGTTTCATGCTAGACGCAATCATCAGGCCACGAATGCTATTATTTTTCCCAGCTATTTATATATACGGGTCAGTGGTGCATTGTGGGTAGTCTATTTTACCGGAAGTCGTTTATTTGTTTATTTATTTATTTGGGTTAAATTATTTTGCTTGTTTTTATTTATTTTTATTTTTTAAATTATTTTTGTTTTTTAAATTATTTTTATTTTTATTTCTTATCTTATATATTTATTTTTTATTTCAATCGGTGTTTTTATTAACGTAGTAAAAATTTATACATATATATATATATGGCCGACTACTCCTTCTCGCGTGCACTCGTCTGTTAGGGCAACTAGCAAATCCCTATTTGCTCAATACCCATGGGGACCACCTATGTTGATTGGATCTTAATTACAGTTTCTGGGGAAAAGAAAATGGCGTGCTCAGTGAATTTGAAAAAGATCAGTACGCAGAAATACTCGATCACTATGACATTGGACTGCCAAAACAATTGATTACTTCTGTCCACCGAATTGCTCGTATAATCTTACTGTCAACGTGATATATATATATATATATATATATATATATATATGTATATATGTGTGTGTGTGCGCGCCCGTGTGTGTGTGCGTGTATATATATATATATATATATATATATATATATATATATATATATACAGTAGTGGGGAGAAATATTCGTATTTTTTCTTTAACATAGATTTTAGATAGATTTTGTTAAAGAATTTTATAAACTATAGAAGATTTGTATGTCATAGCATAATGCTGTAATATTCCAAAAAAGAGGTTAAAAGGTATTCATACAAAATTATAATACCTATTTAATACTTTGTAGCATATCCTTTACTCAATTCAACAGCAATCAGTCCCTTTCTGTAGCTTTTAATCGATTATTTGCAAGTTTCCGTTGGTATTTTAATTCATTTTTCCTTGCATATTCTCTTTAGGTTCGGGATGTTTTTCGGAGCTTTTTTATTAACTTGAAGTTTTAATAAACGCCACAAATTCTTTATTGGAATCAATTCTGGTGACTGTGTTGGCCATTCGAGTGCATTGTTTTCAATAAGCCATTTTTTCGTAGATTAACCGTATGTTTAGGGTCATTATCTTATTGCAAAGCCCATTCATTTGGGAGTCCAAGCTTTACTACTGATCCAAATAAATTAGAGTCCAAAACATCTTGCTATATTTCTGAATATATTCTCCCATCTATTATCTCTAAATGACCCGTACCATTAACAGAAGAACATCCACAAACCATATTGCCACCACCAATTACGCCTAAATAGTTCAAATTTGCTTCAGTTGCCCATAAGACAATTTCCCAAAATGATTCAGTTTTATTCTTATGCTCACGAACAAATTTTAACTGGGCATCCTTATGTTCCTTCAATAGTAGTGGAGTTTTTCTTGGAGAACGCGATCTTAGTTGACTTCTAGGAATTGCTTATTGTTCGCTTCGTAACAATAATACCTGATGCTTTAATTCTTAAGTCTTTCTTTCTTTTTATGTGCCATGTTCTTTCAGAACGTTGGCGATCATGGCTCTCCAACTTCTTCTATCCCCTGCAGCTCTCAACAAGTTCCTTCACTCTGTTTCCTCCTCCAGATCACATTCTGCCATCCACGTGCTTAAGTTCGACAGATATGTCACGCGTTGTTTTCCATTGTCTCTTTTCCTTCTATTCGATCCGTGAGTATCAGATTCTTCAGGCCTTCTTTCCTCATTATGTGTCCCAGAAACTTCAGCTGCCTTTTCCTGATGTTAAGCATAAGCCTGCTCCTTGTTTGCATCCTCTCTACGACCTCATCGTTGCTTTCACGCTCGGTCCATGATCTCTTTTGCGTGCTTCTATACAACCACATCTTTGTCGTCTCCAGTCTCTTCTTCATCTTTGAGGAAATCGTCCAACATTCGCTGCCGTAAAGAAGGACAGATGTCACGTAACAGTTCAGTATTCTTTTTTTTATTACCGAAGATATCCTCCTATCTTGCAGTACTCTGCCCAGCTTTTGGAATGTGTCCTTGGGCCTCTCAATAACCATTCGGATCTCAGTGTCGCACGTACCGTTCTCAAAACGCTTCCCAGATATTTAAACTTCCGCGCCTGCTTGATTCTAGTGTTCCCGACCTTCAAATCGCATTTCGAGCTCATCCTCTTACTGACAACCATGTATTCTGTCTTTTTGTACTTTATGCCTAGTCCCTTCTTCACACTTTCCGTCAATGCCTTCTGTAGGAGATTTCGGAATTTTATTTCCGTGTTTCTTATCAGTACTGTGTCATCTGCATATCTTATGTTGTTAAGATTATGGCCGCCAATGTTAAATCCCAGTAGGGTTTCTAATTCTCTCAGAAATGCCTCGCTATATAGGTTGAACAGATCCGGTGAGAACACTCATCCTTGCCTTACGCTCCTTTCTGTTTTTGTATATTCACTGAACTCATTCCCTATGAACATTCATGCTGTTTGTTGCAAGTATTGGTTCTTGATTATTCTGTTATCTTTCCCGAATATATCGAGGTTACTGAGCAGTTCTAGTAGATTCTTGTGTCGTACTTTGTCGAAGGCCTTTATGTAGTTTATGAGACATAGATAAACGTCCTTCTGCATCTGTACCGCTCTTTCTGATAACATTCTGAGCGTGAATATCACGTTCCTTGTTTCAGTGTCTTTAACGAACCCACACTGTTGTTGTCCTCACCATCAACAAAAGATTCAGGAATGCAATGATTCACTGCAAAACCTATCCAAATGCCGACTGCGGAAGCGAACATTGTCCTCTTATATGTAAACTAAAAGTGAAACTGCGGAAATTGAAGAAGCCTAATGCAGCCTGCAAACTGCAATACAACAAACTCCTGAGCGATCCTAACCTAAAAGAGAAATATATGGACAATGTGTAAAGATACGAGGCACTAAGAGACGCTATAGTGACATCAGCAAACGATATCATCCCAAAGGAGACAGGACGAAGAAGGAGAAACGAATGAATGCCTGATGAGATTCTCGACATGATGGAAAGGAGGCAGAAAAACTCAGCCAAGACACGGAACGGAATACAGAAAATTACACAATGAAATAAGGACCAAATGCAGTCAAGCTAAAGAAGAATGGCTAAACGAAAAATGTGCAGAAATAAAAAGATTGAGTAGCAAATAAGACAACAGGACAAATGATATACACGTCAACAGGTTGCCTAAAATCAAGGGATGTGACACTCATATTAGAACAGGAAATTGGAGAAGTCTTCCACGATGTAAGAGAACAACCAGCAATACCCAGAACTACCGACGGACCTGGAATTATGAAAACCGGAGTAAAAGCCGCACTGGCCAAATTAAACAGAAAGAAGGCAGCTAGACCAGACGGAATTTTAACGGAAATGCTGGAAGCCTTAGATGATTTGGGCATAGACAAGATCCCCGAAATAACAAATGAAATCTACAACAGCGGGGATATACCGGAAGACCTCAGCAGATCTATCTTCATAGCTATGCCTAAGAAAACAGACGCAAACGAATGCGAACTCCACCGAACAATAAACCTAATGAGCCACGTGACAAAACTCATCATCCGTTTTCCAATGAACAGAGTACGCAGCAGAATCAGCCCAGATCTCTCCAAGTAGTCATCAGATTTTCTTGAATTTTGAGCTCGCTGAATTCTTCTCATTGATTTGACAGAAATCTTACGTGGTCCACCAGATCTCAACACTTTTCACCTTTTTATACTTAGCAATAATTAAACTAATAGTAGTAAATGGTATATCCAGGATATCTGCTATTTTCCTATATCTTTTGCCTTCCTTCCAATGTTTGATGATCAATTCTTTTAATGAATTTGATATTTCCTTGCCTTTCCCCATGATAAGAATTATTGTGTATGGTTTGTGTGTGGAGATAACCTTATATAAGAAATGAATTGCAGAATGTTCTAGATTGTTCCGGTAAATAGCAAAATCTTACAAGGAATTATGTAAAGGTAATTTAAGCCTTTTGATATTAAAGACATATTTTGTCTGAATACTTTTTTTCACCTCGAAATTTTATAAATAACATAATTTCATTCATAACAATGTTTTCTAATTGTTTTTTGCATATTGAAGCATTATGCAATGGCGTAGAATTATTGTATAGATTTTAAGTTTGTTTATAAATTAGAACTATGTTAATTAAAAAAAAATTCTAGTTTACGAATATTTATTTCCCCTACAAACAACACACACACACACACACACACACACACACACATATATATATATATATATATATATATATATATATATATATATATATATATATAATTTTTACATACGGACAAAAACAACTTACTCACTACAAAGATGCATTCTTGTTTCGATACAACTGCATCTCCACTGGTGAGAACCAAAAATTTGGTTCTCATCCGTCTCATAGCAGCTGATATATAAAGATACGGTTGGCATTTTTTATCTGAATGCTAAACTTTATATTGGAATGTAAAATCGGTAATGCTGGATGTTTCCAAACCTTTGTCTTTTGTGATTAACGTGGTTACCACAAATTTAATCAATCTTGATCTTGTGCCTCAGAAATCTCACATAAGGTACCCTATACCGTTCCAGAATTTGAAAAGAACATCGGGTTTATGTAGCAATCAAAATTTAGTGTGAATTTTCAGGGGAGACTGTATATCCACATATGTGAAAACGATACAAGACGATACGACACAATCTTCCAATTTTTCTTTGTGATAATGCCAGAGTAAGCTAAGGTGAGCATCTGTTTATTTCTTTTTGTCATGGATGCCAAATTCGGATTATTTATTAATAAAAGCCAATATATATCAGTTAGCTAGTTAAGTGTCATACGTGATACACGCTTGGGTGATCATCACTGAAGAGGCAGAAAATTTACCTGTTTCTTTCTGCGGTAAACTGGTTGCCAAGCAACCTGCTATTCAATTCATAACTGGGGAGGGGTAGTTGGATTCATACCTTTCCGAAGGGTATTTGCACGTAAGTGAATATAACGAACCTGACTGGAATTCGAACTCGCTACATTCACTTACGCGCTAATAGAAAAAAAAACTCTGCTCACATACATAAATGAATCTGAGAATACAATTACGTCTGTGTATCTGCTGTTTATATCAAAAGAATGTATTTTTTTCGATCATAAGATATAAAATATGAACCGAATATAAAACATTTGGTAGGGAGGTCATAACTGAGACTTTAATTTGATGCCGAGAACATAAATCATCGGTTTATCTCTTTGCCTAAAATAAAATAAAAGAATTAGGGGGGGAACTGTTTTCGAATTAGATTTTTTAGCAGGTATCGTTTTTTTTCTTTGCGGCAATTTCCTTTTCTTTTTCACTTTCGCAATTTTTCACTTCGTTTTACGATTTAACCTTGATTATTCATTTAGAATAAAATAATTTATTCTTTGGTAGGACAAAAATTTGATACACACAAAATTAGTATTCATAAGCGTTTCCTAAATCTTGAGGTGAGGGATTGTCATTCTGAAAAACTGACATCTTCAGACGAACTATTTGTCCCTTGGATCTTTGAAAAAGGAACATTTGAATAATAAAAAAGAGAAAATGACGGGAGGAAACATACAACTACGGAAGCTCATAATGTAATAATCGAAACAAAATGGGAAAAATACCAGTTTGAATAATTCATAGAATATTATTGATAGGGTATTTTTGCATTAAACCACGATTATACAGGCCAGACTTTAGTTTGTAGTGAAAATAATCAATAAATTTATGAACAAAGCCCATAATTCTGATTTATGGAAGCAAGGTATAATAAATATAATTTCTGAATCTCTTACACAACATTCGTACGACGGAGAGAGAGAGAGAGAGAGAGAGAGAGAGAGAGAGAGAGAAAGAGAGAGACAGAGAGACTTCCTCTCACAATCATCGAACCGGTCTGTCTTCAGCTTTGAGGAACAGGCTACATAGGAAATGTTCAAGCGATATAATAACAGACGCAAGTAAATTATTTTTATGTTAGACAATAATCAATCAATAGATACAATAAACACATTGATATTTGAAATATACAACGTTATATTTGCATTTCATAAGTTAGCATAAAAAAACAGTAATGACCAATATTCGACAAGTAAAAAAATAACGGTCCTATTGATGTCAACATCAATCTTTCTCACCGTTATCTCTATCTATATATAAAATTCTGTGTCTTCCGTTAGTCCGTCCGTACGTTATGCACTCTAAAATAGCTATACATTGACCAGTCGAAATCAAATTTGGGGGAGAAGTGCAAATAGATTTAATGATTAAGATAACAAATACTTATTTAATAAAAATGCAATATTGTTTTTTTGCATAACTTTTTTTAAAGTTTTTTTTTATATACAAGTATCCAGTTTCAAGTTCGTCCTGCTTTTGCAAAAACTATACCCAAATCATAAGGCAAAAAGCTTCTAAAAGTTGGAATTTGCCTCCAGAAAGAAATCTTTACGTATGTTGCATGCTCAAGAGTAAGAAAACCTGAGAATTTATTATTCGCTGTTAAAAAGGAAAAAAAAGAAAATAAAGAAATTTCCTTAAAAAATATTGTTTATCATAAAGTCCTATAAAATTAAATTAAATTAAAGAAAATATTAAACAGCGAAGTAGTATTTTTCCAAACAAATCAGCTTATTCAAATTTCATCGATTGGTTTTCGAAATTGAACGAAACGTAAAGTTTGCTAATCTCGACAAAATTTTAGCGATAAATTCAACAATATACAATTCTGTGTGGATTTCAACACATGTTAACATGTTGCAAAAAATTCTAGTGTATATATATATCTGTGTCTGAATATGTGTGCTTGCATGCATGTATATGTGTATACATGGTACCATAAAAACACACAAACTAGACTACCACATCGTTCTATTTTATCGCAAATTTCCACTCCTGTGGACCAAAAAATGAACAAAAGTTATCAACCAAATCACACCATACCTTCCTAGTAAAAACAGCCTAAAATCAACTCAAGTAATTCAAATTCTAAAAAATGAAAAAACAATGAAACGACAGCCTTGATATCGAAAATTTATATATACATTCAGTTTTTCAGTCAATGTTTTTTGTATGAATGATTCATGTAATATAAATTGAACTGTACCACATATTTGATTTAGAAGAACTAATCCGACGTGCAAATTTTCGGGATAACAACTGAGACATTACTCTATTTATTGAACAATTTAGTTCATGCCACATTGACTGATAAACTCCGAAAACAAAAAATTCTCAAATTACCATATTAGTAAAAAAAAAGAACTCTCTTAAATTTTCAAAAAAAAAAAAAAAAATCAACCTTAGCGTTGCGACTGCACGCTCCAAACGTTTTTATCCGTTAACAATAAAACATTTCTAAAAAAACATATTTCGATTCGCATTTAATCTTTCGTCTCTAATACTACGTGGATTTACTAAAAACAAAATAATTTCCATGCCTGAGGATGACTGTGTGTACAGTTGAAAGTACTAACAGATTAAAAAAGACCTTATACAACTTGTAGTTATTAAAAACAAGGATCATAACATTCATCGAGTGGTTCGTAGGTTAATGCAACTTTAAAATTTTGTTTGCGAAAGGATTTCGCCATTTTATATCATTAACTTTACTAATCTACTTTTTGTATGAATGATTCATGTAATATAAATTAAACTGCCCCCCACACACACACACACACACACACACACACACATATATATATATATATATATATATATATATATATATATATATATATATATATTACTATAACCGCTATTTTTAGTGGGATCATGTGTTTGAGCTTGTAACCTTTTACCCACAGAGAGAACGCCACCAGCCTATCCTTGCTCTATCATTATTTTCATGGAAAATGATCAAACGAAATAGATTCCATAGTTCCTCTATTTCTAACCTTCACGGCCATTCTACACACTTTGTAGCGAACAATCCTGATTCCCTTCGTATTCGATTGGTGAGATTTAGTTCCACTCGGACAGTTTCTTCCCACGAACCGATGCTTCGTGGAACCAACTCCCAATGTAAGCTCTTAACCTGTTCATGTCTAGGGTAAACCGTTATCTTCATGACATATTTCCGACATATTTCCATAAACTGATCCTCTTACTTCGAATCCTCTACCCGAAGTGGCTCTTGAGACATTTACATGGTTAACATCGCTCTAAAAATCATGATTTCTTCTGTATGGCAGTTAATGGTGGATAATCTCAAAAACTACAAAAAAAAAAAAAACTTTAAGAACCGACGTAGATTAAGAAGCCTTACTAAAGAAAAATTTTGCCTTTGACAAGTAAAAATATCTATCTATCTATCTATCTATCTATCTATCTATCTATCTATCTATCTATCTCATGTCTTACCCTATATATCTACCATCTAGTGTTTTATCCTTCTTATCTATCTATCTATCTATCTATCTATCTATTTTATCATATATCTACCATCTTTATCTATCTATCTATCTATTTTATCATATATCTACCATATCTATCTATCTATCTATCTATCTATCTATCTATCTATCTCGTGTCTTAACTTATATATCTACCATCTAGTGTTTTATCTATCTATCTATCTATCTATCTATCTATCTATCTATCTATCTATCTATCTTTTGTGTTTTTTGTGTGTGTAATAAATGAAATTAAGTGTTCACTTGAACGCTATTCTATGTTTCTGCGAAACTTAGAGGAAAGAAAAGATAATTAAAAATTTAACGTTATTTATTTCTATCAATTCTTCCTCACTTGATATTGACTACAATAATTACAAAATCGCTTGCCTAAAAAGCGTTGTCTTAAAAAAAAGTAGTTTTTTTTTTATTTATTTATTTCAGCGAAACTCAATCTGACTGATTTAGTAAATGAAAACCTGAATATAATTATCAATTATATTAACGGAAAAGCAAGTGTCATTGAAGTCAGTTGGTGTGAATATGACCGTTAATTTATTGAGTGTAACATTAAGTAGTTTTGAGAACAAAAAAAAAAACACAAAAATATCAAGTGTGAAACAAAAAGTTCTTGCCATAAGGTTCAGTGTTGTAAAAAGGAAAATGGTTTTGTTTTTAAAGTCAGTCATCCAACAGGAATACAAATCAATTTACTAGCGATCCGGAGTGGTATACACATTTAGCTACTTACTGGTCACAGAGATCTGTCCCTGTGCTGGTGGTGTCATGGCTACGACTAGATTGAACCAGCTCTGACCTGATCCGACCAGCTATGACAAGCTATGACCAGCTTGGACCAGCGACCCGAGTGAAGACACTCCGGTCCTCAGATTAAAAACTGACCTTGTGTCATAACCTGACCCAGTGAAATCTGTACCAGCGATTCGGAGAACGGGTGTGAGTAGAATGTTTGTCCTTGTATAGGAATAAAGAATGGCGCGAAAACGGAGACACGGCCAGAGAGAAATAGAGAGAATTGTTAGCCAAATATTTGTGGAAAACATTATTTAGATAAACAGAATAATAAGTGAATGTTGAAAAGTTCTCAGTCCACTTGCCAAAATGAAAAAAAAAAACAAACGTGATTGATGTTCATCATTTACATTATTCGGATTATTGTCCTCATCTTTGTCGCCATATCTATTTTAACGTTTCGGCCTTTGTACGCTTGGAATGTCGAAGTGAACCTTTTATTTCGATCACGTGCAATGTTTAATAGACGTCAGCTATCTCCTGTTAATTTTCCCACTGAAAGTTCTCCACAGCCATAAACGGGTATTGAACTCACACTCTTTGGGTCCTGTCACCGGATCTAATTAGCCTTTATCCACTGTGCCATGTGTCCTTGAGGACATCTGTGTATGAATTTCTGGGTATTATAAAACTAATTTCTGCAGCAATCATTTTTGCCCCAGTGCTCATATTGCAATTTTTTGCTGTTATCATTCATGTTTTTACCAGAGCTCATATTGCATCTTTTGTTGTTATTATCGCTTTTGTCTGTCACTCCTTATTGATGTTCGGTCATTTGGTCAGATTTGGGGAAGAGAGTTGAACTGAGAGCATTCCAGAAGCATTTCAGAAGCCACTTTTGGAAGCCTTTTGAAGCCAATGCGGACGAATCTTAATTGGCCAATAACATTTGCTTAATATTACTCTTACATCTTTTTATGACAGCGAATGACTATTTTCAACTGATCTAACAACCCTCGTAAATTGATGCCTGTATAACGATAATTCATCATCATCAGCATCATCATCATCATTAATAATAATAATAATAATAATAATAATAATAATGAATTTTCTATCAACAGAGATCGAACAATAGAAGAAATTCGTTCAGACATTATTAGGATCAGACCGAAAAGAAAAAAAAAAGTTTGTACAATGATGGACATGAGCGTAACAAGTGATAAAAACATGTTTGCGAAAGTTTTTGAAAAACTAATCAATCCTGGAGATTGAAATAATAAAGAAAAACATGCCAATTAAAAACTAGACCTGTTCATGTTGTGATTGGAGCTTAGGGTCTTTTAAAGAAAAGAGTTCAACAACAAAAATCAACAAAATCCTTAGTGCCTCTTAATGTATGAAATCCTAAAGAATAGTTTTACTAAGCGCAGCTTAAAATCTTCAGAGAGCTTATAGAGATGGGATCGAAACACTGGAATAAAAGAAATAACAGAATTGAACTACAAAACTAAGGAACCATCAAAATGTTCCAAAAAAAAGGATGGCTACCGTAATTCTTAAGGTGGATACCATTGAGTAGAAGAAAAAACCAGCAAAGAATATCACAGAAAAACAATAAAAATACAAGAGAGAAAACTTTACGGCAATAACTTAATTAACTAAATACCAGGGTTATTTATTATTGTAAGGTACTTTGTTCCGTTGTTTAAACGAACCGAGGAAAGATGTGGGACAAGACTAGAACACTGATGACAATGTTAATGAGACAATTTCTATAAGAAGTAAAGAAAGAAAAGGACAAGTAACCATTGAGAACGACATCGACTGCGCAAAACAAAGGGCCCCGATAAGAAACACAGTTGAGTAAGGAAAAAGCTTATTTACAACAAACAGATACTGCATTAAGACGAACAAAAGCGTTGCAAGAACCCCAGGAAAAGTAAGGATGAGCAAATGAAAATGGGCTGAAGAATAATTATATAGACAATTCAGAAGATAAATCGATGGAAGGAGAGATAAAGCAACCTGGACATAGATACGAAAAGGAAAATTTAATAAATAAATCGAGACACTGTCCATAGCAGACCCCAAACAATTCAATAAGAACCTGCTCTGTGAGACGAAAGTTAATAAAAGACGACAAAACAGCCAATTGCTCTGTAAATGGGACATAGAATATGCCAACTACATCCTCTGCATCGATGTATAACACTACCCCCTAAAAATGCACTACCGGATCTATCACCTATTTATCTATATCTATAATTCTCAAAATGTGTGTGTATGTATGTGTGTGTGCATATCAACCTCAATGGGTTATTTAATGCCGACAACATTTTTAGGATAGATTCGTATGAATAGAATATGCATTATTTGGTTTAGATTGGTTTGGTTTATTTTATTTTAACACCTCAATGGGTTATTTAATGCCGACAACATTTTTAGGATAGATTCGTATGAATAGAGTATGTATTCTTTGTTTTAAATTGGTTTGGTTTATTTTGTTTTACAGCATATCAACCTCAATGGGTTATTTAATGCCGACAACATTTTTAGGATAGATTCGTATGAATAGAGTATGTATTCTTTGTTTTAAATTGGTTTGGTTTATTTTGTTTTACAGCATATCAACCTCAATGGGTTATTTAATGCCGACAACATTTTAAGGATAGATTCGTAGAAACAGAGTATGTATTTTTTGGTTTAGATTGGTTTGGTTTATTTTATTTTACGTCATATCAACCTCAATGGGTTATTTAATGCTGACAAAAAATTTTATTGCTGGTAATATTTTGTTTTGTCAAAAATCTCTTTCTGGTAAGATATTTCCTTCAAAATTGTATTGCTGCTAATAATTTTTTCAAAATGTATTGCTGGTAATAGTTAACTATTTGCCCATAGATGGGACCCTAACAGGTGCTACCACCCCGGGTCAGGGTGGACCTGGGAACACCAGCCATTAAGAAGTGGTTCCACGCTCCTCAAAACCTCCTGATCAGAGGCTTTGCTGCTGGATGTAGTTTAACGTCTTACCCAGGACACGGATGTAGTTTAACGTCTTACCCAGGACGAGACGACCGTGGAGAGAAGATGAAAAGTAAGAGAAAAGATGAAAGAAAGACAAGCAAAAAAAAAAAAATAAAAAAAAATAAATGATATGATATTTTTCTTAGTAATTTTGCTAACTTAAAACTTTCGTTTCTGAAATTCCTCCCCGGGTCTCTAACTTGCCTTGTCCTACTGCAACGTTATTTGGAACCGTTCCAAACGCCCTGAAGACAACAGGAATCAACTTCATCATTATGGTCCGAAAATTCACCTGCTCTTCTCCACCAGTTTCATTCTGTCGGTCGCCTGGGGAATTCCATTCACGACTTGGCAGTTTTACCTTTCGTTGTTTACAATCATTAAATTTGCTCTTCTAACCTGCAGAATATGATCCGTCAAAATCATAAAAATCCTTGCTGCATTGCTGTTTACCGAATTATTAACGATTGGCACATCTTGCTAAAGGCCAATCAGCTGTAGACACAAGTCATTTCTTAATACACACGCTTTGCAGAATTATAGTGTCTATTATTACTATTTTTCTCTACATAAATATTATCTTCAGAATCTATAATGTTATTCAAGTTATATACTCGACCTTGTTGAAGATCTCTTTTCTGACCGAGCACTAACAGCTCAAAGGTGTCGGTTTTGTAACCGGCCTGTAACTTTCAATACCTTAAAATCTAAGCCAGTACTGTTTAATCCTAACCGAGAAGACATCGAATTCTCTCTAATCATGCTGAGCGGTCTGAGGCACCCTAACGTGGTGTAAAGATTAACAAGCTTGTCTGACTAGATCAGTTACGACTAAATAGGGATTTCGATCCATACTTTCGGCCTAGTGCCAAATTTAAGCTACGTTTAGTCTCAGGTTCACGCCAAACCTCGTGGGAACACATATATACGATTCACCGTTAAAAGATTCTGGAAAAAAAAGGGTCATTTCCTTGTACCACCCCAAAAAGTATTTTATCACCATAATTCAAACTTACTACATTCTCCTCTTCAGTAATGCTGTACCTTGAGTTACTCTTGAGCTAGTATCAGTCGATAGGAAAAGGAAAGAGGCAAATACGTGTAAAGGAACGATAGGCGGTAAAAAATGCTGAAGAAAATTGAAACTAAATCTACAGGAAATATATAATAAGCGTGATATTTTTTTTGCACTACAAAGCAACGGACACTGACTTTTATATTTAAAGATTATTATTATTGTTGTTGTTGATTTTTTTTATTTGAAATGTTGTTAATATTATATGATCATTATCATTATAATTATTTTTGTGACCGGCTAACCTTGTAAACGGTAAGTACAAGATGATTAATTCAATTAGACGAGGAACAATAATCAATGAGTGACTACGCTCTGATTTGTTATGTCTGCCCTGAGTCAATATGTCTGCTTTTCTGGAGAACATGATGTCAGTCAATAATCATTCGCTCATCGATATAATAAGCAGAATCAAAGAAAGAAATTGAACTTCGTCTTGCTAAAAAAAGACCTATGTTGGGTGAACAAGACTGTCTTTAAAGATGAAAATAAAACTCTCTGCACTTGTGGAAATATCACAGAGGTTTCCAAGTACGATTAGCCATCTTCTATTTATCTACATAATATGTTCCTTCAGAACGTGGAAATTTATGGCTCTCCTCAACTTCCTGCTTTTTATTGGTCATTTATCAACTTTTGTTTTCTTTGTAGTTTTTGATATGCCTTCCATATAGTTAAACTCAAGTTTTTTTTTCTAATGTCAGTAACGTTTTTTCCCCTTGGAAGAACTGTCTAGCACATGCAGCAAAAGATGGCGGAGTTATCTTCCTTTAATTCTTTTAATTTGCAATGTCAGGGAGCAATGTGATAAGTTTTCCAAGACCTTAAGAATATATATATATATATATATATATATATATATATATATATATATATATATAATGACTTATGAACAATAATTATCTATTTCTTTCTCTCTCTTTCTCTAAGAGAAATTTTGTTAAAAAATATGCAGAGGGCGCATATATTTTAACAAGATTTCTCGGATATTCAAGCCGGTAGGTGTAAATAAATAAATATATTATTCAATAAGTTAATAAAAACAGAGCATCTATTCAAATAAGTGTATCCATTTTAAATAATATTTCAACAAATAGATTGAAAATATGTCGGTTTTAATCCATTTCCTATATATATATATATATATATATATATATATATATATATATATATATATATGTGTGTGTGTGTGTGTGTGTGTGTGTGTGTGTGTGTGTGCGTGTGTGTTTGTGTGCTCAATTTTTATGTGAATTTAGGGACTACGTTATTTTCGAAGTTTATTCTTAGATTTTTAGTTCGTCCCTGTTAATCTAACATATATATGCACACGAAATAAATATTTATTTATTTCGTATATATATATATATATATATATATATATATATATATATATATGCACACGAAATAAATATTTGATATAGTTAGATTAACAGGGACGAACTAAAAAATCTAAGAATAAACTTCGAAAATAACGTAGTCCCTAAATTCACATAAAAATTGAGCACACACACACACACACATATATATATATATATATATATATATATATATATATAGAGAGAGAGAGAGAGAGAGAGAAAGAAGGAAAGAGATACAGAGAGAGACGGTACAGTGAAGCATCATGATTGTTAATTTCAGCTTGTTTAATGTATACATTTCTATTCTAAAAATGAGACAGGATAAAAATTAATTCGAAACTAAATCTAAAATGATTATCATTCCAAATATATAACAATCCCCCCAAATACACAAATTATCTGGAAGCGGCTAAAAGCAAATATTAACATGGCGACAAGAAATGTCAGTATACTGACTGTAAGAAAAGCTGAAGGTATTCTATATATAAATTAATGCTATCTGACTGGCTTCCTTATTTTCCTTTTAGCAAAACAGAAATAACTTACGTTCGTTCATTTTTCTATTTCATTACAATTTTGTGAGAAGACAACTATGAAATTATTAAAAATATGTTTGCTATGGCGTCTTAAGAGGGGAAAATTTTTTGATAGTAACGAAATGTTATAAACAGAAGAAAAAACAAATGGATCGTAAAAAAAGCAACAAAATTTAAGGTAGATGTCATATGAAACTATGACAGGGATACACACATAGAAGATGAATGGATAGGGTTTTTCAGCGATACTGGCTCGACCGAAGGAAAATAAAAGAACAAATAATTGAAAGAAAGAACTTGGGGTCAAGTGACGACTAAGTCGGACATTGAGGATACCCGGTTCTTAGTTTATATTAATAAGTGGAATGTGTTCTGATCTGTCCGTGTCAATGGACAGACTGTCTCTGGGTAGTTTCGATACTTCCATTCATATTACCACCAACGCTTTGTGATGTGTAGATGGACAGAGGAATGGTAGATGGGAAGAGCTGAACTGTTAGATTGACTTAGTATAACTTGTAGGAAGTGCCTACTGAAGTGGAGCTCCGAATAAAACCCTTATAAATATATAAGCAACAGGATTCGAGTTCTCATTTCCCACTGTCGTGTATGTTCTCGCCTATTGTTTCTTTGTGAACGTGCAACGGGACTTTCCCAGTTTTGATGCGCACCGACGTGGATGAATAGAGAACGAGTAGTCATTGGCTGGTCTGTGGAAAGCTAAGTGAGGTTTCTGAAGCAGGTTTACAGTAGGAAGCCAACAGCAAAATATAATGAAATTAGGTTAAGCATTAAGGAATTCAAGGATATCATTGAGAAATTAAGAAACCTGTTGAACTGTTATGTAATAGTTATCCACCTTTGAGTTAGCTAATGTTGGACAAATTCTTCACTAATTTAAAGACTCGTAGCAACCGAATTGTGGTTCTACTGACATTTTGAAAATACCTTGGATAAAGAATGTAACAAATGAGGAAGGAAGCTAGAAACTAGAAGGAAGATCCTGAAAACGATCAGAAAAAGACAAATAAAATTTTTGTGGGGACACATGAGAAAGAAGCGGTTTAGAGAATTTAACAGGAGTCACTAGAAAGGAGACTAATAGGGAATCTTTTTAAGAATTTTGACCCAAATAAATGGAAAAACAAAGATGAATCGTAAAGAAGCAAGTATTGCTATGATAAATAAAATACAGTAAACTGTAGAATGCCAATATAGTCCATATCAAGGAGAGAGCTGTAGAAAGCAAATATAGTCCATATCCTGGAGGGAGTTGTAGAAAGCCAATATAGTCCATATCCTGGAGAGGGCTGTAGAAAGCAAATAAAGTCCATATCCAGGAGAGATCTGTAGAAAGCCAATATAGTCTTCTTCTTGTTTGCAACCTCAATTAGACCTTATCGTTGCTCACACGCTCGGCCCATGATATCCTTAGCATACTTCTAGAGAACTAAATCTTTGTCACGTCGAGTCTCTTCTTCATCTTTGAGGAAATCGTCCAGCATTCGCCGCCGTAAAGAAGCACAGATGTCACATAACAGCTCAGTATTCTTTTCTTTGTTACCAAAGAAATCCTCCTGACTCGCGATACTCTGCTCAGCTTTTGGAATGCGCCCTTGGCCATCGCAATACATCTACGGATCTCAGTGTCGCATTTACCGTCCTCTGTCAGAACGATTCCCAGATATTTAAACTCCGAGTTTGTTTGATTCTACTATTCCTGACCTTCAAATCGCATTTCGGGTTCATCCTTTGACTGATAACCAAGCACTCCGACTTTTTGTAGTTTATACTTAGTCCTTTCTTCTCACACTCCTTTCTTTAGGAGATTTTATAATTTTATTTCCGTGTCTGCTATCAGTACTGTGTTATCTGCTTATCTTATGTTGTTAAGATTGTGGCCGCCAATGCTAAATCCATGTAGGGTTTCCAATTCTCTCAGAAATGCCTCGCTGTATAGGTTGAATAGGTCCGGTGAGAAGACGCATCCTTGCCTTACGTCCCTTTCTGTTTTTGTATATTCACTGAACTCGTTCCTGCGTGCTCTGTGTGTCAATTATGAAGGGATAAAAAAGAAACGAACTCGTTCACGCGGAGGGTGGGTTGTGCTCAATTAAAAACGTTGTAAAAACATTGCAGAAAAAGCGCGCGTCATTGTTTAATCGTACAAACAGGTTTTGCCCTCACACGACGATGAAGCATCGCATATTGCCCGAGTCTCAATAGAAACGTTTATAATATTCAATATAAACATTCTCTCTCATCCGCCTTACGCCTTTGTCTTAAGAAGTCGCAACATATAAAGGTATGAACCCCAGGTAAAAAACAAGGTGGGTTCACGCAGTTAGGAACACACGAACAGGTACCGACCAACAACAAACACAAGATTAACATTTGTAAATAATTTCTATATAACGAAATATGGGAAGATATGGAGCGACAGACGTACAATTAATAAAATAACACTTAATTGATATTGGATGTCAGTTCAAACGTTTGTGTTTCAGGAATCTGGAATTGGAATGTTCATAATGACAGACCAAGTTTCTGTAGAATGTTTACAAAAGTTGGTTGTCCTTTCTTCCGCAATATCAAATATGGAATTTGGGAATAATATTTGTGTTCTGTTTCGCCTTGGTTACTTGAATTGCATCCGAGATGAAAGTAAAATATTTTCTTTGTATTTATTTGGGTACACTATTCCTTTATTTTTTACCCATTGTCAAATAGATCCAATATCTCCTGAACGAAATTTCCTTATTCCCTACACAACAAGTAATGGGATAGAGGCTTGTGGATGTATTTTCATCTTTTACAATCGCATGATGAAAGATTATTTTGAACATCATAGAGAAACTAAAATTAAAATACCAAAATCTAATTTGGTGTTATATTTTACGTGCATAGGTAAACGATTCTGACTCACTTTCTTAGGAGCTCATTCTGTTTGTTGCCAAATGATCCCAAATTCCTTTCCTGCCATTTCTTAGGAGAACATTCTGTCTGTTGTCAAGCAACCCCAAATTCTTTTCGTACCCACTTTCAGCCGAAACACGACTCAGTCCAGATTGGTTTTAGTAAACAAAACAAAACAAAAGGAAGAGAAGAAGAAACACAGAGAGTGTGGGTCTCTTATTAAATTTATTATACGTCTGATTTTATATAAAAAAATACAAAATATAAAATATAGGGGAAATATGGAGTGACAGACGTACAATCAATAAAAGAACACTTAATTGATATTGGATGTCAGTTCAAACGTTTGTGTTTCATGAATCTGGAGTTGGAATGTTCATGATGACAGACAAAGTTTCTGTAAAATGTTTATAAAAGTCGGTTGCTCTTTCTTCCGCAATGTGAAATATGAAATTCCAGAATAATATTTGTCTGATGAAAGTAAAGTATTTTCGTTGTATTTATTTGGGTACAATATTCACTTATCCTTTACCATAGTCAAATAGATCCAATATCTCTTGAACGAAATTTCTTTATTCCCTACACAGCAAGTAATAGAATCAGTTCATGGGTATATTTCTCATCCTTTACGATCGCATGATGAGAGTTTAATTTCCTCGTTGGAGGTCACTGGAGAAACTAAAATTACAATAGCAAAATCCCATTTGGTGATGTATGTCACGTGAGCGTAGTTGAGATCAAATTCCTTTCGTAGGATTTCTTAGGAACTCCTTTTGTTTGTTGTCAAGCGACCTCAAATTACTTCCCAGCCCACTTTCACCCGAAACAAGACTCAGTCCAGATAGGTGAGTCAGTTATGTGCCATACGTGATACACGCTTAGACGATCATGTATCTTTCAATACATGACTGATGAGGTATTTTTCCCGCTGTAGGTTGCCATTTCATTCTTCGGTAGACCAGTTGCCATCCAAGGCTATAGGACCCGGTCTGTTCTGCTATTTACTCATATCTGCGGTAGGGGGAGAAGAAGAGGATTCATACCTTTTCAAAGGGTATTAGTACGTAAGTGAATGTAATGGATTCGACTGGAATTCGAACTCGGCTCTCCGATCCCTCATTCCGAGCCGCTATCCATTACTCCACTGTGCCTCCAAATAGTAAACAAAATAAAAGAGGATGAGGAGAAGATGTCGCACCTGATCTTCCTCCATCTGATACTTGTTTTTTCAGATCATTTTTAAAAAGAAAAAGAATCTATTAATTATGAAGAGGTTAAGACTGATATTGAATGTTTCCTGAGGAATCTTATACTTGAGAGACCAAATTTGTCAAATATTTGGGATAATATATAGCGGTAACGCGAAGAAATATTAACTTGATTAAATAGATCAATTAAGGCCAACATCTTTAAATGCAACAGAACATTCTTTCAAAACTAATAAAAACATTTGTTACACTTAGTTTATTTGAATAATAAAATTGATATACCAAAACTATTATATTTTTTAATCATTTACTCTAAGCAGGGCGATAATGTATGGAGCGAAGACTGAAATAAACAGAACACCAAATGACAAAAATTGTTTCTAATTTGAAGGATTCGCGCATCCTTCCGGTTAATAGATTAGCGCTTGGACAATAAATATTTAGCATTTTTCAATCAACGAATCGCGTTTCCGCCAACAATAATAATAATAAAAAAACATGTTCATGATTCCTTTGAAGGGTATTTAAGCAAACAGTAAGAGAGGAACAGCAACATACAGCAACAGTTAACGATGCGCGCGTTTTCAGAAATTAACTTATTCTTTCATCCATCTTCCTCACCAAGCTACGTGACACTTACACTTTCTTCCTCACTTTCTTCCTCACTTTCTTCCTTGCCTCTTCTTTCTCGCACCTACACGCGAAGAAATCATATTTCTTCCCATGTTAAGAAACAGCTACAAACAAGAACTGTAAGAAATTTAACACTCATACAGTCTAATAAAAAATTAGTTTTTAAAACACGAAAATAAAAATATCTTATATTTTTATATTTAAATCCCTTTTTCACCTTTTACTTTCGATAAAATATTAGAATAGAACTTACGGTGACATCTAGCTATTTTAGCAATAAAACGATGAGACCTTGCTGCCAACGTATTACTTCTCTTAAATTTATACAATCTAAGTACCCAGGAGATTTTCGAATAATTGCCATGAAAATATTTATAGAAAAGACACAGGGCAGCCATGTCACGGCGGTGGGAAAGTTACTGAAGTAGGGATGCCAGGTTATGACCGATAACATTACAGACACATTTTTGGAATTTGTCAAGCATTTCGAGATATATATCAGTAACCCCCAACCATATATGGCAAAAATATTCAATTCACGGGCAGATTGATTCTGACGAGAAAATTGCCTGATACGACACAGTGAGCCAACTTTCCTAGCAGCAGACCTAGCAATTGATTCAATATAAACACTCCATTACATGTCAGTGGAAAACGTGAGCCCAAAAAGGGACAAAGAGTTTCTCTTCTGGCGGTTAGCATCAGCCATGCTGATGAAAGGCAAAAATGATTTTCTGTGATGATTAAAAGATAGCAGTTTCGTTTTAGAGGCGTCAAAAATTTTCAGGCCATTTTTTGCTCCAATTAACAACTGATTGGAGGTCATTTTCGAGAGCAGTTACCAGTTCTGCATTTTGTTTAGCTATTGCCCTTATATATACAATTATATCCTGAGGATTTTAAAAGCATCGTTTGATTAAGGCCGATTTTGCTTTGATCATATTGACTTGCATGATGATTTTAAGAGGAATAGACTTTACAATGCTGTTCAGGACGTTGGTCTTTATATGAATTCTGCAAAGACTGAATTCATATTCTTCTATAAACGTGTAAGATGCAAAAGAATTTTATAGAAGTTGATAATCTCTCGGTTGATCGGTAACGGAATCACTATTAGAGAGAAATATAGGGTGACACTAATGGTTAGGTCCTGTTGAGCAGCCACCGAGGTCACCAGACCTCACACACTTGGATTTTTTTTTCTGTAGGGCCATTTGGAATCAGTTGTTTGTCATACTCAACCAATAAATATTAAGGAATTTAAAGAATGAATTAAATATGAATGCACTAGAATGACAAAGGAAACTCTCCAACGTGTTAATAAATCAAGGAAGCACAGAATTGAAATGTGTTTTGAAAAAGAACGAGGGCATTTTGAACCGCAAATATAATAATTCAATAACTAATAAGATATTCATGTGTAATTAAACATTTAATAAGTTATCCATGGAGCAAACCTTTATATAAATATCTGAACATCTATGGCACTAACCGTCTTGAATAAATTTCATGTCTTCCCGAAATCTAACCTAAAAAATATTAAATGCAACGTCTTTCGAGCCAATCTTTAACTATTACTGTTCTCTTGTGCAATAGCATTGAATCGGGCTAAGATCTTAGAATGGAAGCCGGATCGGACATACATTCTTATACTTAGAGCTTTGGCACAAACATAGAGAAAGACTTCAAAACAGGATAGCGGGCCGAGGAAAAGCAAGTAACTCACCCCAACACTGTAATTTGTGGAACACGCGGTCCACCGTAAATCATAGCCGCCCGCAAGATTCTATCAACAGCTTCTGACATCAAACTGTCTACTTTCGCACTTCTTGAATTGCAAATATCTCTCTGCATGCAAAGCACACTAAGCTCTGTGCACTTTTAGCTTTAGGTAATTCGTTTCATGGAAAAAGCATCCTTCAAAGAACAATTATACGGAAAACAGCCAGCCATATCAGAAATAATATCAACAGCGAATGCGCGTTTTTCTGGTTACCGTTGACAAACATATTTACACCCACACTTTAAGTCTTCATCTTTGTTTGCTTTTATCACAACGTTTCAGCCATTGTACACTCCGGCCTTCTTCATGTGTCTGCCGACCTGGGTAACCATCGGACAATTTCGAATTGAGGATATTATATTAACTCTTCATCCAGAGAAATGCAGACAGAAACGATCGAAGTTGTTCCACTGGGCGCCTAAACATTGTCACACCCGATTGACTAGCAACGGCTTATTTTGTACAGCCAGGCTCTGATACTGGATGCCTGCAGGAAGACTTCTTGAATTTTATGCGGGGCCGTGAAGGGCGGCGTGGAAAAGTCATAGGCGGCCGAGCTATGTCGACCAGATAATGATGATAAAGAAGTCAGACATAGTGTAGTTTGAAAGCGTAATGATGTGTGAAATTGGCTTCATTTGTTATTTTGTTCTTCATTTTGCTAATGTCGCAGACGTCCTGAGCTCACTTCAATCAAAGCGACGCATATTTGTTGCTGCTGTAGCTAAACTAATCACAACCAAGAAGTTAACATTCATTGTGATTCACAAAAAAGTACAGTCCCAAATCGAGTTTAAAAAATTTAAGGCCGAATCCCAAATTGAATTTATCAGTTTAACATTCTGAATTTGAATGAAGCCAAAAGAATGTCTAGACACTAAGCTTTATTTATTCTCTTGAAAAAATAGCTGCATTACAAACGAACGAAAGTTAATGAGTCTTTAAGACAAACTTCAGATCGGTATCTGTCTATATTTCTGAGATGAGGTAATATGCACACTATTTACATTATTCAAAATTCTGTCCTCACCTTTTGTCGCTCAACAGATTTTGGTTAAACTGTTACATTAGTTACTTCTAAGCTTAACGAATTGAGTTTTTCATACTAAAAAAAACTTTTAAAATTTCCCATTTTGCTGTCATCTTTTTACCTTCAGAATAAAACAAAAAATTCAGAAGTATGTTTAAATATCCAGTGACTATGAATATTTTTAAAAAGGTGGGCATAATGAAAAAGTAAGTATAAGCCATTTTTAGTTATCCAAGGCTTATTAAAAACAATGTCAATTTTTTTGAAAAAAAAGAATAATGGGTCCTGTGTTGTCGCATCCAATTAGAATTGATTATTTGATTGCATCAACAATATATAAATATCTGTCTATATTTCTGAGATGAGGTATTATTTACACTATTTGCATTATTCGGATTATTGTCCTCATCTTTGTTTCCATATTTATCACAACGTTTCGGTCGTTGTACGCCCCGGCCTTCTTCAGGTGGTTGGAATGTTTATTTCGCTCGCTGGGGTAGTTCCACCTGTCATGTCTAATGGATGTCAGTTATCAGTAATCTCCTGTTAATTCATGGCACGTGAAACTAGAACAGTCTAACCCAGCGAGCGAAATAAAGGGTTCAGTTCGACATTCCAACCACTTGAAGAAGGCCGGAGCGTACAACGGCCGAAACGTTGTGATAAATATGGCAACAAAGATGAGGAGAATAGTCCGAATAATGTAAATAGTATATTAAAATCTTTTATAAAAAAATTGCCTGTAAAAAGAGAAAGACAATAATGTCTTCTCCTGCACATTTTTAATACTTGTAAAATATTAAATTTATTTTTTGACACGTGCCATATCTAATCGATGTCAGTTATCATTTATCTCCTGTTAATTCTCCTCTTCAAGTTCTCCAATGCCTTAACCAGGTATTGAACTTCAGTTCATAATGTTGAATAAAAATAATGAAAATGCGATTCGAATTTTATATATATATTATGATAACTTATTTCTAGAAGCTCAGGGTATTTGCTATTCATTAATCAGTGTTCTCTTTCTCCTTTCATTTATATTCAGGATGAGGGCGATCATGCTCCCAGCAAATATCTATCATTCGTAGCCCTAAGTCATATTTGTTTACTTATTATCCCGTCGAGTCACTGTTGTGCCATCAATTCAAAAAAGTTCGTTATGTAGCTTACACGTTGTTCGACCCTTGCTTCTATTGCCTTATGCATTGCCATGGCTTTTCTTGGGTATGATAACGGAGTAGATTCCTGCTGCCTTCTCTACAGAAGCCCTCATCCTGTCGATATATGTGTGACCCCATTCCGAAGTGTGTTGTTTGTGTACAGAAAGTCATCCGTGGGATTAGGTTGAGATCATAGACAAAGAATACCATTGGAAAATTCGCAAACTTAAGGAATCAGCACATATTCTAGGCCACAAAAATCTCCTGAGCTGACCAAGCATAGGAATGAATACAATATGGGAACCATTAATAACGTGTGCTACAGAAAAGCGATAATAACAAAAAAAAATTGCAATATGAGCTCTGGCAAAAAATGTTGCTGAAGACATTAGGTTTATAACACCCAGTAATTCATACCCAGATGTCCTCAAAGACACATGGTACAGTGGGTAAAGACGTTGGGTAAAGACGTTGGTTAGTTCGAGTGACAGGACCCAAAGAGTGTGAGTTCAGTACCCGTTTAAGGCAGTGGAGAAGGGGAATTAACAGGAGATAACTGATAACTGACATCCATTAGACATTGCACGTGGAACTAGAACAGTTTAGAAATAAAGGGTTCAGTTCGACATTCCAACCACCTGAAGAAGGCCGGAGTGTACAACGCCGAAACGTTGTAATAAATATGGCGACAAAGATGAGGACAATGGTCCGAATAATGTAAATAGTGTACATAATAACTCATCTCAGAAATATAGACAGATTTTCTCATCCTGTTGGATACTCCTAGGGCAAAGGTAACTTCCAAGTGAGAGTTTTAGGAGTGGCATATCCCTAGGATTTAAGAGTTTTAGGTAGTAGGATATCCCTAGGGTAAAGGCAATTTCTATTCTTATTTTACTAAAATTGTATTTAAGTGTTTAAAAAAAATATTAGAATTTTTTTCTTAAAATATCTATAATTTATTAAAACATAAAAATGTTTTTAGATTAATACATTTTTTGAATGGTCACTTCTTTTAATTAAATTTTGGATTAAATCTAGAATGACAATTTTGGCCTTATATTCTTTTCATTGCCTTTGACACAATGAACCCGATATGTTTACTCGAGGCTGAAGGTATGCTACTAAAAGCTTGTAAGCAAACGTAATATTATGGGATGAACATTATGGGATGTAAATTATGGGATGTACATTATGGGATGTACATTTGTAAAGAATGTAATATTACGTCAAGGAGACATTGGATAAACTTACGAAGTTTATTTGAGTTAAAAACATTTGGTACTAGGAATCACGATGTTTTATCAAAAGTTTTAAGCTAAACTGAAACTTTTATATAAATCTTATTGACTGCGACAAGCAGGGAATCTAAACTGATAATAAATTTTGTCCTAATTAGGTCGTCCTTGGTATGACGATAAACTGCATCCGCGTCCTGGGTAAGACGATAAACTACGTCCAACAGAAAGGCCTCTGATCAGGAGTTTTTGGAGGAGCGTTGAACCACCTCTTAATTGCTGTTCCCAGGTTCACCCTGACCCGGGGTGGTAGCACCTGTTAGGGTCCCAGCTATCGGCAAATAGTTAACCCCGGAGCTGAGGTAAAAAGCATTATGAATGTATAAAACTAGGTTTTAATGCCAGAAATACTTCGTAAAAATTATTACCAGAAATAAAGTTTTGAAGAAGAAAAACTATTACCAGCAATACGTTTTTGGAGAAAAAAAATATTACTAGCAGTACATTTTTTTAAAATTATATTACTAGCTATAAGTTTTTGACGAAAAAATACGACCAGAAATAGATTTTTGACAAAACATAAAATATTACCAGGAAAAAAAGTTGTTGGCATTAAATGACCCATTGAGATTGATTTACCATAAAACAAAACAAACCTAATTAGGCCGATTTTAATGTTATACTCCTCCTCTTCGTCAGGAAGTAAGTCGCTACAAGGCATAAAGCGATCGTTACTCTCAGCATCTTTCTTTTCTTTTATATCTGTCACGCAAGCATTGGCATGATTATTCGTGAATTTTCTCTATTTTTGATACCTGGATTATCCTTCGAGATTAGCTGAAACCAAGACTTGAAAACCAAATATACTCTGTTGGACAGGGCGGAAGAGATTAATTCATGTCACCCTCCAAAAGAATATTAATGCGAAGTTTATACAACTTTAATTTGAACTCGATTCGCAATATTAACTGTTAGACCATCATCGTCTCCATTAACAGAAGCACCAAACTAAAACGGGCATCGGCAAATTGGAATATAAATGTGATTATTTTCAAAAGGTTCGCATTTCTTCTAGTCTTTAACAGAAATCTCTTGGTGTTGAGAAACCAAATGTTGAGCAACTATTTATAGAACGCCATTATATATAGAATCTTAACGTGTCTTAGAATTAATAATCATGAACATTTTGCTTACAGACTCTGCAAGTTTTATCTTGAAATTTCTATCTGGATTCCTAACGTTTTGGACGAAATAAAATCACGCTTTTCAAATTCTACTTTTACATGAAAAGAAGCAAAAACAAATCAAACCGAAGAAAATAACGGAATTAATTCCCCTGAAGTCGAATTTACAATTTTATTTTAACCAACATTTTGGTTAGCATTATCTTTCTCGTCTTTTTTGTCGAAAATGTCTGCTTGTCTTTGTGTCGATGTTATTATATTTCTTTTCAGCTTGAAATTAATCTAGAATGGTCGATATCTTTATTCGAATGGTCGATATCTTTTTCTAATGGCCAATATTTTTATTGGAATGGTCGATATCATTATTCGAATGGTCGATATCTATATTCGAATGGTCCAAATCTTTATTCGAATGGTCTATATCTTTATTCGAATGGTATATAACTTTATTCGAATGGTCGATATTTATATTTGAATGGTCTATATCTTTATTCAAATGGTCAATATCTTTATTCGAATGGTCGATATCTGTATTCGAATAGTCTATATCTTTATTCGAATTGTCGATATCTTTATTCGAATGTTTGATATCTTTATTCTAATGGTCGATATCTTTATTCGAATGGTCGATATCTTTATTCAAATGCTCTATATCTTTATTCGAATAGTCGATATCTTTATTCGAATAGTCTATATCTTTATTTGAATGGTCAATATCTTTTTTCGAGTGGTCGATATCTTTTAAATATGTTCGATATCTTTATTAATGGTCGATATCATCATGCGAATGGTTGCTGTCTCTATTAGAATGGTCGATGTCTTTATTTGATTGGTAGATTTTTTTATTCGAATTGTCGATATCTTTATTCGAATGCTCGTTATCTTTACTTTTATGGATAAATAAAACAAATGATTAAAATAGAAAATAGAAGTTACACGACACGCCGCATTTCAAAGCCTTTGCAAGACATGCATTCAACATCTGTTGAAGTATCGTATTTCCTTTCTTTTCTTTTTTTTTATTAATTACAAAACATTAAGAGGAGATCGCCGGCGGAAATTAAGTACAAGTCAAACATTACTTTCAGATTCGATTTAATAATTATGAAAATAATATCATTACAAAAATGTCTTCAACTCTTACCGACAGAACAAAGGTAATATTTTTGGACTATTGTAAACATGAGCGCAATAAAATACTTTATAATTTAACATTCATAATTTAAATAATTAAAATAGTTGCTTTATATGTCTTTGAAAAATATATACTCTTGAAAATATATATATTCTTTGAAAAATATATACTCTTTGAAAAATATATATTGTTTGAAAAATATATAGTTTGAAAAATATATACTCTTTGAAAAATATATATTGTTTGAAAAATATACACTTTTTGAAAAATATATACTTTTTGAAAAATATATATTCTTTGAAAATATATACTCTTTGAAAAATATATATTGTTTGAAAAATATATAGTTTGAAAAATATATACTCTTTGAAAATATATATTGTTTGAAAAATATACACTTTTGAAAAATATATATTCTTTGAAAAATATATACTCTTTGAAAAATATATACTTTTTGAAAAATATATATTCTTTGAAAAATATATACTCTTTGAAAAATATATATTGTTTGAAAAATATATAGTTTGAAAAATATATACTCTTTGAAAAATATATATTGTTTGAAAAATATACACTTTTTGAAAAATATATATTCTTTGAAAAATATATACTCTTTGGAAAATTTATACTCTTTGAAACATATACATTGTTGGAAAAATATATACTCTTTGAAAAATATATACTCCTGCGACAAAAAAAAAAAAATGAGTCTAGCATTTTCGAATCATACGTTGTGCAATTCAACTCTTGTTCGATTTAAAATATCCTCCTGGACTTTACCCATAAAAGATCTGAATTCTTGACAACAGTTGAAACGAATGATTTTCAATGATTTGAAAAGTGAATAGCAAATACAGGAATCCATCGCTTAATGCGCATTCAATTAATGCCTTTTCGATTAGTATGCTATTTTTTTAATACCAAATTTCGATTAGTGCCTGCATAACATTAGTACACTAGAACATTCTTTAGTTTAACTGTAGCAATTGAAAATTGATATTTTTATACTTACCGATTAATTAAAAATTTTCCAAAAATTTAAAAATAGAAAATGAGTAACTATGTTGATTTTGAAGTATTACGATATCTCAGTAGTTACAGTAGTGTTAAAAAATAACATTTGTAAATAGTTAAATTTTATAATATAAGCCGAGAATAAGAATACATATTTAAATATTTTTGTGTAAATTAAAATTTTTGGAATATTTTGATTATATTTGTAGGTTTTAAATTGAAATTTCTGATTTTTGTTAAAAATAAATGAAAGATTTAATTAGATACGGAAATATACATTTATAAAGAATTTTCGCGATATAAAAGACGTACACATTTACTATAGAAAGATTATAAATAACAATTTAAGGTAAAATTACTAATGATTATAATGTTTGGAAAACTTGCGAAAATACAAAATATGTACGTATATTTAAATTAAAAAATACGCAAATTAGAAATTCATTGTGTATTAGATTAAAATCTGAGGTACAAATTACATCATTTCCTATAAATTATACTATTCGATTAATTTTTTTTTTAAGCATTTCACCCCAAGCACCACTAGCACACAAGGGGTTACAGATAGTGAAAGTAAGAAAAAAGAGGGGGGTGTTTGAGAAAAGGATAAAGAGAAGGACCGGGATCAAGATCAATGCATCAGAAAATGTTGATTGACATTACATTTGAATAAATGAAGATTATAGTTATAGATAGATACTGATTCAATGTAGTTGTTCGACCTCAAGTCAGTGGACAACGTGAGACCAAGAAGGTACAGAGAGACGCTCTTGTGGAGTTGAGCAACAGCCAAGGCAGGGAGTTTTCTCTATGATGGCTGCATTTTCGATTAATGCGTATCTTTTAATGTAAACATTAATGGCACTAATCGAGGGATTACCGTATTTAGAAATGTCCTCCATATTATCTATGAAGTGTTCAACTCGGTTGAATTTCGGGAAGGATTCTGTTTGGTTTGGTTTGGTTTGTTTTACAGGATATCAGCCTCAATGGCTTATTTAATACCGACAAGATTTTTATTGCTGGTAATATTTTTTGCAAAAATATATTGCTGGTAATATTTTCTTTTTCAAAAATATGGTGATGGTAATAATTTTCCCTTCAAAAATTCATTGCTGGTAATAATATTTTACAAAAATTTATTGCTGGTATTAAAACGTATTTTTACACTTTCATAGTATTTGACCCCAGTTTGGGGGTTAACTATTGACCCATAGCTGGAACCCTAACTGTTGCTACCACCTCAGGTGAGGGTGGACCTGGAAACTCAAAACCTCCTGATCAGAAGCCTTGCTGTTGGATGTAGTTTATCGTCTTACCCTGGACGCGGATGTAGTTTATCGTCTTACACAGGCGCGAAAGTTTCTGTGAGAAGTCAGTTACAAATATAAATAGTACGTTGTTTTGATGTTGTGTTAAAATAAACACGTTGTTTTTATTATGAGACGGACATTTTAAATCACGCATTAGAAAGTGTTGCTGGCGGTTCAAAATAATGGCAGTGGCTATAGAAAAAGATTTTTCGCTGTACAACCGCAAAGTCTTCTTTTATGTACCATGTCCTTCTTGAGCGATCATGCCCCTCCTGATTCTTGGTACTTTAAACAACGTTTCATCCTTTACCATCGCACTCTGGGCTCGCTCTAGAATCCATTCATCCAAACACATTAGGTAGAACATCCTTAGTAGGCGTAGTATAGAAATAAATACCATAGGGAAGTCGTTAATGAAGACATAAAGATTAGACAAGTTTTCAACAGCAGCAGCTGCAGCACTTTTAACAAGAGAGAAACCTCGATGTGTGCAGCCAACGATGAAAAGCACAAATCAGCAGGCATCTTGCATTTAAGGTTTGACGTTTGTTCATACAAGCGTTGTTTTTTTTTAATTTGGCTATGAGTTCAATCTCTGGACCGGGCAGTGATAACTAACCAGTACTAAAATAAGAACTAGACAACATATCCTTAGATATTGACAGTGGAACTAGAACAATCTACGCCCATAAGTTTATCTGTCTATATCCCTGTGATGAGGTAGTATGATTACTGGCATTATTTACATAATTCGAACTGTTATTCTCATCTCCATTCCCATATTCACAGCGTTTCGGTCGTTGTACGCTCCGACCTTCTTCAGCTGATTGGAATTTCGAACCGAACCCTTTATTTCGCCCATCGGGAGTAGATTGTTCTAGTTCCACGTGCCATGCCTCTTCCGGATATCTCAGTTATTTCCCTTTAACTTAACTCTCGAAGTTTTTGGTGCACCACTGCTGTGGCCTTGTACTGAACTGACAACTAACGTCTTTATCCACTGGTCTAGTTCGAAATTTCTTGTAGCTTACCCGGGTCGACATGGACTTATGAAAGCCCGGGGTGGGGGGCACAGCGGTCGAAAACTTATGATAACAACAGCAATGATGAAGACAATAGTCTGCATTTAAATAGTGTAGATAATAATGCTAATTCCTCATTTCATAAATTCAGATCGATATTAGGTTACTCGTTGTCTCATATGTCCTTCCTGGCTTCATTATATCCTTTAAGTGTTAAATGTTCCAACCTATTTTCCTCATAACGAGTCCCAGTCTCTTTCTGATTCTAAATATCTTTGTAGTTCCCTGTTTTCCTGTTGCTTACGTGACCTGTCTATAGTATTCCCCGCATCCATCTATAGAAGTATGTCTTTGTTTCGAGTCTGTTCATCTGTAAATAAATTGTCCAGTATTCACTTCTATAAAGGAAGATTTAGCAATTTAACACACTTTTCTTTGTTCTTAAAAAAAGAAAAATGATAGCCAGGTCAAATGCAAGAACCAACAAAGGAATTTATATGTCGCACTGATCAAATATTAAAGAAGCTATTTTACAATTTAATTTCAAATGTTTTGCACTCATAAATCAACGATGCATGTTTTACCTGAAATTCAGAGTGAATAAAAACATACAATGAGGCCATTTTGTTGACATGAAACATCATTATATTCAAGCGAAACAATAAGACATGATAAAGAAATTCAGCTTCTCTGCATCTATTGACATATGTCATGAACATGCACCATATTCCCATTTGTCAGCCTCCATTTTGTTATCATTATATGATTCCACGGAATGGCCTCAGCTGCCGAATGAATCGCGCGCACGGCGCCAATAACATGGTTATCTTTTATCGCTTTCGTTATGCTGCTTGCTTATCAATTTAGTTCTGTCGACACCAAAACAAACCGGCCCCCTAACCTCCGTCCTTTTACATCCAATTAGACGAAACTGAACAGAAAAATAAACAAATACACGCGCCTACTTATTAAGGGCTCGATCTGTTTTCACACTTCTCAATTCTAAATGTCTCTCTCTCTCTCTCTCACACTCTTTCTCCATCTTTCTCTCTCTCTTGCTCTTTCGCTTTTTCTCTCTCTTTCTCTCTCTCTCTTTGTAATCTCTCTCTTTCTCTCTCTCTCTATCTCTCCCTCTCTCCTTTTCTCTCTTTCTCTTTTTCTCTCTCTTTCTCTTTCTCTCACTCTCTTTCTCTCTCTTTTTCTAATCTCTCCCCCTCTCCTTCTCTCTCTTTCTCTTTCTCTCTCTCTTTCTCTCACACTCTTTCTCTCTCTTTCTATCTCTCTTTCTATCTTCCCCCTCTCCTTTTCTCTCACTCTGTTTCTCTCTCTTTCTCTGTCTCTCTTTCTATCTCTCTTTCCGCCCCTCCTTCTCTCTCTCTCTCTCTCTCTCTCTTTCTATCTCTCTAAGCTATGTCTTTTCAGAACGTCGGTGATCATGTCTATCTAGAGTTCATTATATTTCTATCTAAATTTCTGGGATGAGGAGTTATCATTATTTACATTATTTACAATCGCACTATTATCCTTATCATTGTTATTATTATAAAAACGTTTCAGTCTTTGTGCCCCCACCCAAGGGCTTGTCGATACGAGTAATCTTCAGGGAATTTCGAATTTAGATTGTTCGTGTTCAGCTATCCATTTCTAGTACTAAAAAGGCCAGATATCCATAGATGAGTACAGCGGAACAAGAAGAATTTACCCTCGTACATTAAGCAAGGGGTTCTGTTCAAATTTCCCTGAAAGTTATCTGAATCGAGAAGCAGGTTGAAGAGGGAAACGGCCGAAACTTTGCAATATAATTAATTCTAGAGAAGCATCAAATTCTGCGACATTTAATGAATGGGACATAGATTTATAAGCAATGTAATATTAAGGCAGGAAGACAATGGATAAACTTAGATAACCTACAAGGAATTCTGCACTGAACCCTTTATTCAATCTACGATGGTAAACTGTTCCTGTTCGACGGACAATGTCTAGTTCTTGTTTATTTTGTGTGAGGCGCATTTAAACAAGAGATCAACAAAACTCCTTGTAACCCCAAAGGAGGCAAGGATTATGGCAACATTCACCAACCTAAACAAGGAGAGCATCTAGAAGAGTTGCAGGAGATTCCGAAGTCGTCTGGAGGCCGTTGTTGAAGCCAATGAATAAATTTATTCTTTACTCAAGATGTTTTGTGTAATTTTGGTAAATACATCTGTTAAAATAAGTTGTCAGTGTTATTTTCATTTTTGCGTAATTTAGACGACAATTTATTCATCGCACCCTGTACATTGATACTCTTTGGTATTCCACGATCTGCTGGTCTGTCTATCGTTCTTAGAATATTTCTTTCATCTGAAGAATATAGACATTCAGAAGAATTTTAACAATCATTTGTAATGTATTGCAATTATCTAAATCGTAGAAACCCTATTTATTTATGTCCTTTTTGTAATTCTTTCAGAAGAAAGCCAGTGAGACATTCTAGTCACTTCTATGGGAGAAATAAATTTACATTCATCTTGATTTTCTCTTGTTTAAATTTGGCGTTGAAACAACAAAAAAGTGACAAGCTATCCAGGTTGAAAATTATTCAAATGTTACGTATATCAATTCGTGCGTATTAATAAACACACACAAATACTCACTCTTAATATTACGTTTAAAAATGCGAGGAGACAGTACAGTACTATTAGAAAAACGTACATAATTTCTCCACGGAATAATAAACTTCATATCTTATTTAAATTACCTGTCTTTTTAGATGAGTTCATGGGATATTTTCCGGTCTCCTAAACGCTTCTAATCTTGAACTGACATTCCATCTTGAAACGTGCGTACTTCGCCAAAATCTGTCTTTGACTGCAAGAATATTCGTTAAGACGTGACAAAACACTTCATAAATTCCGGTACCATATTTACCGAACTGTATAGGAGATTCGATGTCTGCACATTAATTTATTGTTCTTTCTTCTGTATTTGCTGTGTTCCTTCAGGGCATGAGATCATGTCTATCCCAAACCTCTCCGTTTTAGCTCTTAGCATTTTTTCCACTTATCGCCACCCTTATTTCTTGTTCTATCATTCATTTAAACAAGTGGTTAGGTATGTTACTCAATGGTTTCCTCTTGTCTTTAGTATATCTTACGAGTGTTAAATTCTTTTGACCGTTTTCTCATTGTGTTTCCCCAAAATGTCAACTGTTCCTTTCTGTTTCTGAATAAAATTGTTATTTTTGTTCCCGTTTTACTTAAAACGTCCACGTTGCTCACATGTTGCTTTCATAATATACAAAGCATCTTTCTGTAGAACAACATTTCTGTTGCGTCAAGCCAGTTCCTCATCTGTGAGGAAATTGTTCAGCATTCACTGACATATAGGACGACTGATATTACATAGCAGTTCAGCATTTTCTTTGTTTCTAACGAAATTTACTTGTTTCTTAATAAAAACTTTAACTTTTTGAATTCGTCTTTCATTATTCCAATATGTCTTCTGGCTTTCTGAAAATGTTTTATCGCCAGTTTATGTTTATATATATATATATATGTATGTGTGTGTGTGTGTGTGTGTGTGTATATATAATTACATATATATATATATGTGTGTATATGTGTGTGTGTACTGACTACTTGTGGTGGGATAGTGTGTATGTGTGTGTATGCGTGTATAGGTACAAATAAGTTTACGAATTCCTCGTAGTAAGGAAATATACGCACGCATATATACACGCATGCTGACAGGAACACGCCAAAATAGAAACAGATCCAAGAGCACATAGAGGTCACTAAAACATTAAAAGATTAAATGCCGATAACTACTCGCTGGACAAACCTTAATTGTTTTATGACCCTTCACGCAGAACTCTTCATTGACAATTCTAGAAAGAAAATTCGGATTGCCAACACACAAACAGAATGTCTCATATCGAGAATATTCCACATTGAACATGAAGAAAAATTAATTATTTTTAATAATATGTAAAAATCTCCACTTTCACCTGAAGACGGTTGCGAGACCAGACCAGAAACACGTGTCGTGAAATTATGTAAAACAAAGTATAATATTTTTCTCAATAAATCCACATTACAACCAAAAACGTTTGCGGCACCCCTCTTCTTTTTTTAATATATATATATATATATATATATATATATATATATATATATATATATATATATATATATATGTATAGGGTGTCCATAGAGTTCCTGTGCACTTTAAAAAAATATAACTTTATTTGAATTTGCTATAGAAATAATTTGTAAAAGGATTAGAAAGAAGTAAATCTATATTTTTAAGGTTTTATTGAAATTTTATTTAAGTTTCCACATGTCCTCCATCATTAGCAATACAAAGGGTAATACGATTTTGCAGTTCACGGAAAACATTTGCCAACTGATTTACAGTAATACCTGAAATCACATTAGTTATTTTAGCTATTCTTAAAACTAGGTACATTAAACTTTATAAAATGTTTTGCATATTATTTCTATCGCAAATACAAATAAATTTATAAATTTTTTAAAGTGCACACGAACTTTATAGACATCCTGTATAATTATATAAATTAGATATATATTATGTATTTGTTATATATATATATATATATATATATATATTATAAAAATTAATATATATATATATATATATATATATATATATATATATATATATATATATATATATATATATTTACTATAAAGTTTCAAAATCGTAACTTTTATTTTGGATAGTCTCATTTGTGTTCTTATAATTGACGTTAGTCTTTTATTCACCCTTTTCTTTATTAATCTGTTAGACATCATAAAAATAATCCAATACAACGTTATGAAACCTTTGTAATTACTGAATACGATCATACAGACAGATACCTTGTACTTTGACGTGGTCTAATGGTTAGCAAGCTTGATTACGGCTGAGTAGTGTGTTCCATCCACACTGGGTGCTCCATACTTTCGAGCTTGAGCTACATCTAAGCTACTCTTAGAAAATCTTTTTGGGCCCCCTCGTCGTGGTGTGATGGTTAGCAAGATTGTCTCGCTAGAACCATTGCAACTGAGTAGTGAGTTCAATCATCGCTGGGTGCCCCATACTTTTGGCCTTGTTCCACATCTAATCTGCGCTAAGAGAAATCACCATATAAAAATATAGCTATTAGCAGGCTGGCTCAAGGCTAGGGATCAATGACCAATATCTTCAAGTGCATTTTTTGAACCGTAAATAACAACACATGTATTGTGGGGATTTTCCGATCACCACAAAAAGTGGTTACAAAGAGTATGACAGCGAATGCTGGACAATCTCCTCACAGACGAAGAAATAAAGCAACAGAAATGTGGTTCTACAGAAGGATAATGAGAAAACAGACGTGGGCAACGAAATTTTAGCGAAAATGGAAACAAAATAGACACTTAGAATCAAAAAGAGTTCAGATTTCTAGGGCATATAATGATGGAAAGAAGTTTTGGAAATTTTGACACCCACAGGACATATTGAAGACAAGAGGGACTAAAGAAGTCAGTGCATAACCTACTAAACTTGCTTGTGTAAATGGATGACAGAAGAAGATTTAGTAGAGATAGCAAAAAGGCAAAATTTACTAAGTGGTAGAAAGGGCAGGAAATTGTGGATAGCCATAATCGCCAAGACACAACAAATCAAATAGAAAAAATATTGTGAACAGTTACTTTAAAAAACGATCAGAACGAATGAATCCTTCAAGATACCGTCGTTACTTGACTGAACGATGCAAAAACTTTATGATTATTTTACTTTTTTAATATCCAGACTTCAGGCTTCACCAGTCAAGCGGAAGACGGAAGATCAAAGACAACGCTTAGCTTATATTTATTAAACCTAGCTTCTTTCAGCACAAGGGAAAATGGATTATGTAAGGCCACTCTTCAAATCGTGGTGTATTGGCTTTCTCAAAATTCAATATTTGAAATAAATATAAAATTACGTTTATCCCTCACCCACTAAAAATGCATTTAAACTTGGCAACACGATAATATAAAGCGAGAATATTATATATAAAATCTATATCTGACTATTGGTGGAATACCAAAAAGGAAAAAATCATATTTTTTTAAGCATTTCACCCCAAGCACGGCTGGAAGCCACTAGCACGCAAGGGGTTACATAGGATTTGGAGCGAGAACAGATGAGTGATGGAGGAAAGGATCAAGAGAAGGATAGGGGATAGATCAAGGCAACTGGAGATGTCGATTGACATTACATTTGAATAGATGGAGATTATAGCTATCAGGGGAAAAGGAAAAGGGAAGAGATTTCCACAGGCAAGAGGTGCGACATATGAAGCTATTGGAGTAGAAGAGGCGACTACATTTCACAGTTTCAACAGTGAAAGGGTGAGAGCGAGATGCCAGCCTCGGAAGACGCTTGAATTCAAGAAACCTGGGAACCAGCGAAAGCAGCTCAGCGGAGCAATTACCATGAAAGTATTTGTAAAAAAGACAGAGAGAGGCGACGGCACCTCTGTGAGAGAGCGACTGCAGACGAAATGCCAGATCAGGGCCAATTGTATGTGACACGTTTTGTTCTTCTAATAGACTTCTTCAGACTACATAATATTTTTATTGATGGAATCATCTATATATTTATGAAGAGGGAATAAATAACAAACTTTATTTATAATAAAAATTATACATCAAGAGAACCGCTGAAAATTCTGTGATGATTAAATTTAATGATCCAGTGTGCTTTTCTACGTTTAAAAGCAAAAGAATAGAGACTTATTCAACTGTGAAACTCTTCTTAGACTAGTAGTGATACAGACCTCATGAAAATGGTAGTTTTCTATAAAGAGGTATGTCGCATTTTTTTTTATCTCTACCGTTTAGAGAATTTTCTTCATGATGCTTTCTCAAATACGCAGACCGATGGCCTTAATATATACTATTTAAAATAAAATTAAAAATGGAGCGTTTATTTAAAACACGAGTATCTACTAATAATGACGTTTGAAGTAATAAAAATGCTGGATTAAAAAAGAACCCATTAATTCTTTATAAATCGCTTTGTTTAGATGTGGGCTTTCAAGGAAATATCTTTGTGAGGTGGTGTGCTTTCCTTAAAAGGGAAAATAGAGCACTGGTGAATTATGACGCTCTTCCTAAACCAGTAGTGAAGTATACCGAATCAAACAGTGATTTCTCCTACAAATGGGTTCGGAGGTTCGATCCCTGCTACAGAACATATTCTCTTTATTAAGATTTTTCGAATAAATGTAATACTCACTGTTTAAAGTACAAATAAAAATGTGGCGTTTATTTAAAATATATTTATACATTATAATATCATTAATATCATTTGAAGTTATATATATATATATATTTTATTATAGGATACTAAATTGGAACATGTATAAAACCGCTACAAAAATGCATTCATGCTTCGATGTGTATTATCACATCTCATCAGGAGAACTAAATGAGGATTATTACAATTATTAGAATTTACTCACAAACAACCTCTTTTCCTGCGAAAAATGAAGAAAGAAAAGAATAACATGAAAGAAAGACACAAAATGTAGCATCTTCGACAGAGAAAAGGAAGAAGAGAAAAAATATAAGGACAGTATAGAAATATAAAGTAGCTAGACATGTTATGTTGATTATCGGTTCAACCAATCAAAATGGTCTGTGCTAAGTAAGATGTCACGAAACAGATTTAAATTTCAACATGTAATATTTGAAACCAACTTTTTGCTACACTGTTGACGTCTAACATTTTATCTGCAAAAGAGATGTAATTTAACAAACAATTTATAGTAGATAAATAATATCTCTTTCAGAAATAGAAGAAGGAAAAAGCAAGAAAATATTCAAGAAAATAACAAACTAAAAATTAAAATAAAATATTAAATAAATGGAGTAAAGTAAAAAAAAAAACCTTTAGTATATAGATCATAAGAAAAATAAAATATATAAATTACACTCAATGGAATACAACTGTTAACTATCGGGTTTTTATATAGGGTATTAATAAAATAAATAGGATATTAATAAAATAAATAGGGTATCGATAAAACAAATCAAAACGTCACCCAACCGTAAATACAGTAGCGGCCATAATATAAGGAACGGAAACAACAAAGACATAAATATGTGTATTACTTAAAAAGTAATGTATGATTAGCAATGAAATTTTTACCGAATAAAGATTAGGGTGTAATGCATAAATATTATACAAACTTACAAAAATTTACATAACAGTTTTTTTTTTAAATAAAGATTAAATGGAACAAAGGAAATAAGCTACTGGACAAAAGTTAAGGAGCGATCTTGTTAATACTTGATTGTGAACAAAATATCAACAAAATTTAATATTTAGTAACATCCCCTTATTTTCAATGACTTCTCTGCATTGTCGACCACATGATCTAATTAATTTCTTGCAAAAATCAGCAGTAATTCCCTCCCATTCGTCTTTCAATAACTGATCCTGGTTCTTCGGGTTTCTTTTCTGAGCCCTCTCTCCAATTATCTTCCAAACATTTTCTATTGGATTCAGGTCGGGTCTCTGGGCTGGCCACTTCATTAGGGTGATTCCTTCTTTTTCAAATAAAGCCATAACCTTCTGAGCCTTATGGCAAGGTACATTGTCCTGCATGAAAATAGGAGATTCATAAAGATTATGGTGTAATCTTGGTACCACATGCTGCTGAAGAAGCCTTTTGTAAATCTCAGCATTGATATTGCCATGTACGCGGATGATAGGGCCAACTCCTGCAGATGAAATCATTCCCCACACCATCACATTGCCGCCACCAAACTTAACGGTTTTCTTGACACATTGAGAAGACAGTCTTTCACCTGTTCTACGGCGTACGTAAGTTTTGCCCTCAGAACCAAATATAGTAAACTTGGACACGTCACTGTAATGAACTGTATCCCATTGTGCGTCAGTCCAAACATGTTCTCTCGCATACCACAGGCGTGCCTTTGGTTTGGCTTTGAAATGAGAGGCTTCGAAGCTGGAATACGGGAATGCAATCCTGCATTTTTTTAACCTGCGAGCAACCGTTTTCCTTGAGATCGTATTATCTGTCTCTTCATTAAATTTACGGGCAATTGATGTAGCAGTTTCAAAACGGTTTTTTGTAGATATTCTAACAATTCTTCGATCTTCTCTTTGCGATGTTTTTGGAGGTCTGCTGGTTTTTGGTTTTGCATCTAACATTTTATCGGTTTTATACCTGCTAATTACACGGTGAACGACACTTTTAGACCTATGAACAATATCAGAAATTTCTGAAATTGACTTTTTTTTCTTGATAGTTAGCGATAATGAGTTTTTTCCTTCAAAAGAAAGCGTTTTGCATGTAGAATTTGCCATATTGCTTGAAAATAAAGTCCTAATGATAAATGCACTTTTACTTATTGTTGAAAAGCTCCATCGAGATTTTAACAATGTAAAAAGTTTATGCAAATTATTAACATCGTTCCTTAACTTTTGTCCAGTAGCTTATTTTCTTTGTTCCATTTAATCTGTATTTAAAAAAAAGAAAACAATTATGTAAATTTTTGTAACTTTGTATAATATTTATGCATTACACCCTAATCTTTATTCGGTAAAAATTTCATTGCTAATCATGCTTTACTTTTTATATAATACACATATATATATCTTTGTTGTTTCCATTCCTTGCCGATACTGTATCTCCAGACAATTTTTTTAACCAATAATGTTACGATAACGTACTAACTATACTACATCGAAAAAATCAAACTTACTAAAGATGAGTTTTAAATGTTTACCACAAGGTTATTCAACATATAAGAAGTAGCGATTGTCAAATTTTAAAGTTTAGCAAGATTGCAGGGTCAAAGGTAAAAATTGTTTACAATTGAGAGTTCGAAACTTGGATTTAATAAGTCCTCCATATTTAAAAATATAATTATCGGCATATTCTCCTGTAAAAAGAGAAAACAATATTCGCATGAGGATCTACATGTCATTGCCAGTTATATATATATATATATATATATATATATATATATAAATCATAATACGGATGTATTTTTAACGATATATATATATATATATATATATATTATATATATATGTGTATATACAGGGTGTCCATAGAGTTTGAATGTACTTTAAAAAATTTATAACCTTATTTGTATTTGCGATAGAATAATTTGTAAAAAGGATTAGAAAGAAAGTAAATCTATATTTTTTAAGGTTTTATTGAAATTTTATTTAAGTTTCCACATATCCTCCATCATTAGCAATACAAAGTGTAAATACGATTTTTCAGTTCACGGAAAACATTTGCCAACTGATTTACAGTAATGCCTGAAATCACATTCGTTATTTTAGCTATTCTTAAAACTAGGTACATTAAACTTTATAACAATTTTTACAGATTATTTCTATCGCAAATACAAATAAAGTTAGAAATTTTTGAAAGTGCACACGAATTTATGGACACCCTGTATAATTATATAAATTATATATATATATTATATATTTGTTATATATATATATATATTATATTAATTAATACATATATACATATATATAATTATATATCGTTATATAAATTATATGCATATTATATATAATATATATATATATTTATATAAATTATATAAATAATTATATAAATATGTATATTATATATATAATATACATATATAATTTTATAATTATATATATATGATTATATATAAAATTATATAAATTATATATATATATATATATATATATCTAAATTATATATATATATACAATTATATATATATATATATATATATATATAATTTATAAAAATTAAGAAAATATCGGTCTGAAGAGATGAATGTAAAAAGTTCATGTAATAAATCATAACCGGATGGATTTTTAAGAATTCTGTGCTAATTATTATTATATTGATTTTTTCTTACATTAGATCGATATCCTCCTTGGAATCATCCTATTAATTATCAATTATCAACTGATATTATATATATATATATATATATATATATATATATATATATATATATATATATATACGATCGCTAAATCGTGAAACCCAGGATCACAAACTCACATCTATCCAACCAAATATGTTAGCTTTATCTCTGATATTGAAATAAGTACAGCGCATATAATATATGAATAATTATACATATATATATTTATTTATATTTATATACACTTTTCACACACACACACACACACACACACACACACACACACACACACACACACACACACACACACATATATATATATATATATATATATATATATATATATGCGTCTGTGAATATATTATATATATATATATATATATATGTGTGTGTGTGTGTGTGTGATGGTAATATTTACGGGCAATGAAGCAAAACATATCGTCACCTTTTGTGCAAGTTAGCTAAAAACTAAAAAAATCTTTCCTTGTCGATCTTATTAAAGCATGTATCAACTAAAAACTACTAATTAAATACTCACTTGCGTTTGGCTTGTATATGGAAGCCTTAATGGTTGAATGAAACAATTAAAATTGAAAATGAATAAAAGAAAGAAAGAAAAGAAAAAAGAAATAAAGGAAAATAAAGAAAGAAGGAAGGAAGAACAGAAAAAAGAAAGAAATTGAAGGATAAAGCAAAAAGAAAGTGAAAAAAAAACAAAGAAACAGTCAAGAAAAATGTGCGTAAAGAAATAAAAAAGCAATATTTTTAAAAAGAAAAGGAAAAAATAAAACAAGAATTCGATAGAAAGGAAAAGGGCAAAAATGGAGATAAAACAATGATAGAATAATAAACAAAAAAGAAAGAATGAAAGAAAAAAGTACGAAAAAGAAAGAATTATAGAATAAAAGAACGCAAAAGAAAAATTTGTAGATTGAAAGAATGATACAATAAAAGAACGAAAAAGAAAGAATGATAGAATAAAAGAACGAAAAAAGAATAAAAAAAGAACGAAAAAGAAAGAAGGAAAGAAAATAGAAGGTAAAAGAAGGAATGATAGAATAAAAGTACGAAAAAGAGAGAATGATAGAATGAATGAACGAAAAAGAATGAATGATAGGATAAAAGAATGAAAAAGAAAGAATGAAAGAAAAAAAGTACCAAAAATAAAAATAAAAGCAAAAACAGAATTAGTACGAAGAAAAATGAAAGAAAGAAAAAAGAAAGAAAAAGAAGGAAAAAAAAAGGACGAAATGAAAAGGAAACAAAGAACAGAGGAAGAAAGAATTGCTAGATGGCACCTGAAGAAATAGCAAACAGATTTAAAAACAACATTCCATCTGAAAATTTCTTGTCTGCTGTTAGTGAGCAAACGGAATTACCTACTGCTGTTCGATCCTCGGTGCTCCACGAATGTAACCAGAAAAGGCTAACCCTAGTAAACAACTGAAATTTTCTTTTCCTCAGGAAACAAGCCAAGACCACACGACGTAACACTCCTATTCATTATAAACCTACGGGTCAAAATATATGTTATTTCAACCTGCAAAAGAGTTGGTAACGAAGGCGTCCGATTTGTTTACTCTCCAACAATCGCTCCAAGCAAGTTCAATCTTCTTGCTTTAGAATCGCATATCTGTGAAATCTTTTAACCTAATTAAGATAACGCCCAGAGAAGGAAAGTAAATTAAATGCGAATTGAATTATTCAGATTATTCACATGAAACCCCGAGGAGTTTTTATGATAAAGATTTTGATGGGGTTCGGACAAGGCAAATGATTCGGATAAATATTTTTTCCCTTTCTTGAAGCACAAACTGGAGAGTAAAAATGTGAACAAGTAGAGCCCATGAAATAAAAGCAGTGTTTGTTATAATACTGAGAAATAACGTTTGGTTGTTATTCTACAAGTCAAATGAAGAAAGAGTTTTATGACTGAGAATTCAAACCAGTTTTGAGGGGGGGGTAAAAAAATAAATGAAAATATTATCAACCATTTCATCATTTAGAAGCAACAGAATGTTCTAAACGATATTTTAAAAATTACTAGCGATATTTCTACGACTTGCCTATGTACCATCAACTTTTGACTATAAATCTAGCATTCGTCCTTGCGTTGAATATTGCTGTCACATATTGTCTGATGGTCTGGCTATATATTTAGTGATTTAATAATCAAATTGATATTGGTCTTGACCTCACATCTCAGCTTCAGTCACTTCCCCACCGCGGTACCATAGCTTCCCTGTGCCTTTTCTATCAATAATTTCATGGTAATTGTTCGGATGAACTTTCCACTATGGTACCCAGACTTTTCCACTATAATACCCAGACCTTATGAATTAGAAAGTCTCATCATTTTATATTTGAAATGGCATGAGGTAACCGTAAGTTCTATGTTAACAGTTTCTTCTGTCACACTTCTTCTTTTCTTCGATACACACACACACACAAAATATATATATATATATATATATATATATATATATATATATATATATATATATATATATATATATATATATATCAAGTGACGTATATTCTTTTAATCCATTCATGTTACCGAAGATCAACGTCCTTTACTTTGATCTCACTATCCAGGAACTTCTTTGGTCAACTCGCGTTCTTGCATAATCAGAATAAAATCAATTTATTTCTTAAATAATGAGGATGAAAGAAATTTTATAACCCTATTAAAAAAATATTGAAATTACCAAAGTTTACTTACAGAACGATTACGGTTTGAATGTTTATCTGTTCAAAAAAATAAATAAATAAAAATTACTCAGTATCTGTAATTTACGAAAAGAGGTATGTAATAGGGTAGGTTAAGTATATATTTTAATAATTTTATGCAAAGCAAGGTAATAAAGCCACTAAGACACAAAGGGTTACTGAGCGTGAGAGATTATGAGAAAAAGAAAACATTATTAATGCGATAGGACAATAAAAAACAGGTATTAAGGAGGCAGAACATAACGATTGACATTACATTGAAATTTTTGAAAATCGGAGTAGATTAAAAAGTAAGAAACCGGAAGAGAGCTCCACGAGGGAGAAGTGTGAGGAAAGAAACTGTTAACATAGAACTTACGGTTACATCTCGCCATTTCAAGTGTAAAATGATAAGATCTTGCCGCTCACCTATTACTGCACTTAAATTAATAGACTCTAAGTAACAAAGAGGAAAGTTCATCAGAACAATTACCATGAAAATATTTATAGAAAAGCAGAGGGAAGCTATATTACGGCTGTGGGTAAATAACTGAAGCTGAGATGCCAGGTGAGGGCCAATAACATCACAGACACTCCTTTGGATTTTATCAAGAACCTCTAAGCGCATAGCGGAATCAGCAAATCATATGTGACAATCGGGAAAAATCTCATCAAATAAATTATTTTCTGTCCTTTTGAAAAATAATAAAAAATATAAAAAATATAGAAATATAATTTTCGTATGACTTACTGTTTTTACCAAATGCGTATTTTTTAATCACGTCAAGCAAGACAATAAAGCCGCTAAGATGCAACAGATTACTGAGTATGAGAGATTATGAGAAAAAAGAAATTATTAATGCGATAGAACAATAAATAAAAGAGGAATTAAGGAGAGAGAACATAAAGACTGACATTAGATTTAAATTTTTGAAGATCAAAGTTGACTGGGAAGCTAGAAGCTAAAAGAGAGTTCCACAAGCAAGAAGTGCGAGAAAAGAAACTGTTAACATAGAACTTACGGTTACACTTAACCATTTCAACTGTAAGATGATGCTACCTTGCCGCCATTACTACCACTACTACTGCTGCTATTACCACTACTATTACTGCTGCTGCTACATATTCTTTTAATATTCTTACAGTTTTGTCCAGACATGATGAACGATTACATTCTCAATGAGGTTCCATGCTTTAAACATATTTTCGGTCGCAAGTTCTCTTCAGACCTCAAGTGGAATTCCTTTATGTGGTCCATGGGTAAAAATGCTGAAAAATTGTCAGTGCATTCTATTTCTGCAGTGGGTAACTTGTTCTTCTTGTCATGCTTTACCGTTACAAGAAACCAGAAATTAATTATTGCTGCCATATCTGGGCTCAACCCTCATTTCCCACCCTTGATATAAATCAAAATCATTTACGCGGTCGTGTGTGAGGGGGCGGGGGGAGAACTGACTCTCCTCTTTGCATCTCTTCCCACATATTCAACGTTGGGGGGGGGCTTATCGCTACACTCTCAGAAGTATTCAGATGAGCTCCATTCTTTAGTCACCCCCCCAGTTCAGACCTTTACTTCTTGGACACGCTATGCTGCTTCCACGGAGTCGAATCACACTCATTTTCTCTGTATTCAATTAGTAAGGATTACGTTCTACTCAAAGAACTTTTTCCAAAGAACTGATATTTTTTGGAACAGACACCCGTGTTGATGTTCCCCTGAACACTAATAAATACTGAAGCCAACGGTAAATAATCATCTATAAACTTACCACCTTTTCTACCACCTTTTCATTTAATCATATCACACAACAAACATTTTAAAAGTAAGCCCTTACCTTAAGTGGCTGTTGGATGAACTTTAGTATAAAAATGTTTTGTTTATTTTAACCAGTAAATAAACTACAATAAACTTCTGACTATGAGCTAATTTTCCTTTTATATTTTAACTTAATTTTTGTACCAATTTTATTGCCGAACCTATTTCTGTATATTCATTATGATTAACATACATTGCTCCTACTATATTGATTAAAACAAAAAGGATAAGGATACTCATCCAAAAGAATCCTTGAAAAATTCTTCTTCAAATAAACAGCAAGCAAAGTACAAAACCAAAAACCTCGAAAACTAAAATATTCTACAGAAATAATTCCTCATCCTGGTCGGGAATTCATATTAAGGTGCCGGCCTGGGTAAGATGATAAAATACATCTAAAAGCAAGGCCTCTGATCAGGAGGTTTTGAGGAGCGTGGAGCCACCTCTTAATTACTGGTGTTCCCATGTCCACCCTGACCCTGGGTGGTAGCACCTGTTCGGGTCCTAGTTATAGGCAAATAGTTAACCCCAAACTGGAATCAAAACGCTATGAAAGTATAAAAATAGGTTTTAATACCAGCAATAAATTTTTGTAAAAAATTATTACCAGCAATGAATTTTTGAAGAAAAATTTATTACCAGCAATACATTTTTTAGAAAAAATATGACCAACAATACATTTCTTTAAAAGAATTACTAGCAATACAATTTTTGAAAAAATATTACCAGCAATAAAAATCTTGTCGGCATTAAATAACCCATTGATGTAGATATGACATAAAACAAACCAAACCATATTAAGGTGGATATCGAATACTGAAAAGGTTCAAAAAGTCAATGTAAAAATGGCGGATATTGCGTTCTACAAGAATAACTTCTCATCATGGCTGATTACATTATTATTCTGCAAGCAGAATAATCGCAAGAAACTTGTAGGTTTTATGCAATTCTTCATCCTTGGAAAAATATCGGGTTCCATATTTAGTTGGTAAGCCCTGGTTTTGCTCATGAGACCCAGTTAAAGATGACCAGAATATCCTTTTGAAAGAAATGACTCTGCATTCTGACGTCGTTCAGAGAATCTCTGTTGTTACCTACTTGGTGAGTGAGATAGCTGCGTTTCTAGAGGTCTCTGTTCAAATTATGGCAAGAATGACATAATTTCAGATGCTGATTTTCAAAGAAGCCAGAACATCTTCACTTGAAATAATCACTCTACACAATATCCTTCTTCCATTGTATCCGGGTATTTTTTTAAAGTATGTTGAATTTTTCTGTCATTCGTAAATAAATGGAAGACATTGAAAAGAAAGGAAACGTTTTTCAATGCGAAATTACTGAAAATGATAATTATTAATGAATTTATCAGAAAGTTATTGTCAAAAAATAAATTTAATATTTTACAAGTATTAAAAATGTACAGAAGACATTATTGTTTTTCTCTTTTTTACAGGCAATATTTTATAAAAGATTTTAATATACTATTTACATTATTTGGACAATTCTCCTCATCTTTATTGCCATATTTCTCACAACATTTCGGACGTTGTACGCTCCGGCCTTCTTCAAGTGTTTGGAATGTCGAACTGAACTCTTTATTTCACTCACTGGGGTAGACTGCTCTAGTTTCATGTGTCATGATTTAATTAATTACTGATAACTGATATCCAATAGACATGGCACGTGGAACTAGAACAGTCTACTCTAGCGAGCGACATAAAGGGTTCAGTTCGACATTTCAAACACCTGAAGAAGGCCGAAGCATACAGCGGTCGAAACGTTGTGATAAATATGGAAACAAAGATGAGGACAATAGTCCGAAAAATGTAAATAGTGTAAATAATACCTCACCTAGGAATATAGACAGATATGTATACATTGTTGATGCAATCAAACAATCAATTCTAATTGGATGCGACAACACAGTACCCATCAATCTTTTTTTTTAAGATTGACATTGTTTTTAATAAGCCTTGGATAACTAAAAATGGCTTGTACTTACTTACTTTTTCATGATGTCCATCTTTTTAAAAATATTCAGAGTAATTGAATATTTTTAACAGATTTTTATACCTACTTCTGAATTATTGTTTTATTCTGAATGCAAAAAGATGACAGAAAAATGGGAAATTTTGAAAAGGTCCTTTTAAGTATGAAGAACTCAATTCGTTAAGCTGTCTTAGAAGTAACTAATGTAGCAGTTTACCCAAAATCTGTTGAGCGACAAAATGTTTCACATTATTTAAGTTTTTGTGATCAAACTGTAGCTGCTATTAAAACACACCCATTATTAAATGAAGGAGGAGACACTTCAGAAACAGTTAATTTTATTGAAAAAGTTTTAAAATTTTAGAAAATTGTCTGTGTCAAAGAAATTTATGATGAAACTAAGAAAAATGATCAAAACTGAAAAAAAGACGACATCAGATTTAAATGATGAAACTCTGTTATATCTTTTTTAATTTTGGGAAAAATGACAAAAAAATGGAAGGAAATCAAAGAAAAAGAATGAAATCAATAACAAGAGAGACTAGTTTAGCCATTGAACATACAATGGCTTAATTGATGTTTGCAGATATTTGATAAACAATAATTGATGTTTGCAGATATTTGATAAACAATATTTTGTTATGCTTGGTGAATTTACCATTGACTAATTTAGAAAATCAATTTGAAAAATTAACACAAATTACTTGAGGTGCATATTTTACAACAATTCAAAATGTTATTAAAAATTTTAAATACTGAACAAAAACTAAAACAAAGAATAAAACTTTGATCCAGACCATAATTGCTCAAAATGTAGACATTTGTTGAATGAAATGAGATGCCAAACATTTGATAACTTACCAGACCTTGAAACTAGAATCCCTAAAGATATTAGAATGTCACTTTTGTATATAGCAGGTCATGTTAACCCTAGATCACTAACCATCAAATAAAGTTACACCACTACTAACCATGGGTATATCATACCCGATTTTGAAAATATCAAACAAATATTAAATATAAATCTTCATTTGAAATATTTTACATGCAGGCAACTTCAAACTTTGTACTTTGAGTTAACATTAATAGGAATTAAAAAAACATTATTTTGGTAAGAAAATCAGGTACTGAAAATCATAAATAAATATAGGAAACTAGGATCTCTAAAGATATTAAAATGTCATTTTGTATATAGCAGGCCATGTTAAAAGAAAATATTTTACTACAGAAGAGGAAATATTTAATACTATCAATTTTTATTTTCAAGAATATGAACATTTTTAAAAGAAATAGATTGGAGCAATTTAAAAATTTCCGCTGGATACCACAGGGGTACCACATTTTTTTTACTTTCAATTTTCCCTCACTTTATATATATTTGATTGATTAACTCCCCAAATTTTCATGTTAATTAATTTTGTGTTATTTTTTTAATGTAAATTGATTTTAATTTTTAAATCTATGCGTACTGGTAATATGTATTATTGTATCAGAGGAAAATAAGTATTTTCTTCATTTTCTGTGAAAGAAATTGTACATGTAACGAAAACCACGATAAATTTTGTATGATTATCAAAATTATTGTTAATGTAAACTGATTTTAATTATTAAAACTATGTCTACTAGTAATATCTATTATTGTATCATAGCAAAATAAGTATTTTTATTATCTTCTGTAAAACATATTGTACATGTAACAAAAATCATAATAAATTTTGTAAAGATTATCAAAATTATGTGTGAAGTATTTTCACTCTTTGTTGATACACGATTTTGTAAAATTTTGAAATTGCTTTCTGATTGTTTTATACAATTATATATTCAGCAATAAAATAGCATAAACAAATTAACTCATTATTTTTGCAATATTATCAAAAATCCCTAATTTATGATGAACAAAGTGTTTTTGTGCATTTAGTTATTTATGGTCGACAAGGTTATTTTTGTTCTTTGTAATTTGCATTTATGGAAATAAGTCAATAATCGGAAGATGCTTCTTAATATTATATGTAGTTGTTAATTAACTAATTAATGGACATTACTGACAAGTTCCTTGCTAAAGTTGTTCTCAGTAATTGTTATTTAGCAATAATTTAGGCCTCCATATGTCCGTCCCCAGTCGTGGATCTTAGTCGCATGGTTGCAAGGCCTGGTATAAGGATCTCCTTGGAACCTAAGTATTTGGAAGTGCCAAAGAAAGTATGGCAAGAAAATCAAAATAAAAGTTTTAACTTCTTTATACACCCTTGTGCAAATTAATTATACAGGAAGATGTGGAGGGCCATGATCACCTACACCCTTGTACAAATTAATAGAACCAAAACGAATATTTCCGGTATTATTTAATTTTTTTCGTATTTATCCAATGAAACACGACCCAGTGCACATGGTAGGACTTCATATGTTTATTCCACGAAGTGTTTTTTTGAAGATTGACAACAGATTCTAAGATTGCATTTAAATCAAAAGAATTTCTGGGCCAATGTATAGTACTTTGATTTACTCACTGGTAAGGCTTGCGTGCTCGTACAGCGTTACAATTTTCGTACGCTTCCTTGAAGTACCGTCCATCGTAGAAAATAGCCGTAGGACAACTAATCGACATTCGAGAAAATGGTGTCTTGGCGTGATTAAAATCTAATGTAATCACGATGACGCAATATTTTTCAAGGCCAAACAAATTTCATCATACTCCGAAAATAGATTCATATTCTTGATTCGATTTAAATCAGAAGAATTTCCGGGCCAGTCTATAGTACTTTAATTTGCTCACTGGTAAGGCTTGCCATTGTGTTCGTGCAGCGTTTAACGTCGATCGCAAACAATGGCTGTAAGACAATTAATCGACAGTCGAGGCAATAGTGTCTGGGCGTGATAAAAATCTGATGCTATCACGGATGACGCAATATTTTTCAACACCCAAAAAAATTTCATTATACACCCCCAAAATAGATTTATATTACCACTGCAAATGACCTAATCTTAGGAAAAAATAGAAATTAATTACACTCCTATCACTGACCATATGATGAAAGAAAGGAAACTAAAACGGTTGTTTCAATTAATTTGCCCAATGGTGTAATTCCCTTCTAAAGAATTATTGAAATATTGTTTGCATGTTTTGTTTAGCGGCTCATCAATTCGTATGTGTTATTTAATACCGAAAATTCAAACTTTATAATTCAAGAGAATGATATTATTTCATGATTAAATTATAATTACTTAGCTGCATTTTTTTTAGCAAATAATCGTACAAAATCAAACGAGGAATGATTGGTTGGTATTGGCTGTTTTTTTAGAAGCATATCAATCGATATTTCGGCACTTCGACATGTTGTAATGGTTATCGCCCTTGTCTCGCTAGATTACAACAAAATAGTGAGTTCGATCCTCACTTGGGGCCCTATACTTTCGGCCTTATGCCAAATCTATGCTACGCTTAGAAAACAACTATAAACCTTTATTAAACAAGGAGGGAAAACTTGTTTCTCATTACAAGAAAAAAGATTAATTATTGCGAATAGTTTTAATGTGTTATTTTGACAACGTATACCATGTCTTCAATTTTACTATAAAATGTATTGTTGTACATTATTTATATTATACGGACTATTGTTATCACCTTTGTCGTTATATTTATTACAACGTTTCGGCTGTTGTACGCTCCGGCCTTCTTCAGGTGCTTGGAATGTCGAACTGAAACCTTTCATTTCGCTCACTGGGGTAGACTGTTCTAGTTCCACGTGGCACATTTAATGGATGTCAGTTATCAGTTATCTCCTGTTAATTTCCCTCTGAAAGTTCTCCACTACCTTAACCAGGTATTGAACTCACACTCTTTGGGTCCTGTCACTGGATCTAACTAACGCCTTTATTCACAGCGCCATGTGTCCTTGACGGTTCAGTTCAGTTCGACATTCCAACAACCTAAAGAAGGCCGGAGCGTACAACGGCCGAAACGTTGAAATAAATATGGCGACAAAGATGAGGACAATAGTCCGAATAATGTAAATAATGTACATAATATCTCATCTTTGAAATACAGACAGGTACTGAAAGGCCGAAACGGTGTAATAAATATGGCAACAAAGATGAGAACAAAAGTCCGAATAATATAAATAATGTACATAATACCTCATCTCAGAAATATAGACAGACCATATTGTTGGTAATTTTGCTATAAAGATATATTGTTAGTATTTTTTTAATAAAAATGTATTGTTAGTAATTTCACTATAGGGTAGTTGCATCTTTTAGGGTCCCAGCTATTGGCAAATATTTAATCCCCAAACTGGGGTCAAACGCTATGAAAGTGTAAAAATAGGTTTTAATACCAGAAATACTTTGTAAAAATTATTACCAGCAATAAATCTTTAAAGAAAAAATATTACCAGCAATACATTTAAAAAAATATTACCAGCTATACATGCTTGAAAAAAAAGTATTACCAGCAATACATTTTTGAAAAAAAAATATTACCAGTTATACATGTTTGAAAAAAAATATTACCGGTAATACAATTTAAAAAAAAAATATTACAATTAATACATTTTTTTGAAAACAACATTACCAGAATAATAATTTTTAAGAAAAAAATATTGCCAGCAATACATTTTTGAAAAAAAAAAACCAGCAAAAAAATTGTCGGCATTAAATAATCCAATGAGGTTGACATTCCGTAAACCAAACGAAACCAAATCAAGAAATGATTCTACCCAGGAAATATTCGGTAGAATGTCTTACTTTTCAAATGAGGCTAGGAGTATAATTGAAAAGCCGTGGAATGGTTCGGTATCCAGTGAGCAAATTTCAAAACTTTTCTGAATTGATGAACATATTTCATAATCAATGTGTAATGTATATTTCTAATTTCGATGCTTTTTATTTTAATGTGATCTGCAGAAACGAATCGTTGGTAGAACTTGTTCGTCCAGGTCTTTGAGAGAACGCTTTCCCGACTGGAACTTACCGCTCTATCTTTGGCGTGTCTAGATACTTAAAGTTCCATTTCTATTGAAACAATGAATATTTCTAGCTGCTTCCGTTCCTGAAGATTCTGTTTCTTTTTTTAAATTTATACAACTAACAGTGGCTGATTTAAACCTATTTGAATCGGATAAAATCGATGCATAATTTACCCTCTCTGATATTAAGTCCTCTGCAAAAAAAAGTAAAACAAACCGCAAAACGTAAAAATTAATATTTTTTAACGTAAGTATTGGATAGTACCATGAAAATAATCATATCAAAAAAGCTACGGGACCTTCTTTCTAATATTTAGGTGGGTGAAGTCCTGGGGCATTTCCATTATAGTCAGGCCAATTAAGTCGGATGGCAAGTGCTTTGTGCAGTGTTTTGCATCTGGTTATAAATATGCTGAGTAATTCTGTCTTGATTAGATTGTTTATTTTTAGTCTCCTATCGCCATTTTTGTTGAGATGCTGAATCAATGACAATGAAGAGATTTTCTGTTTGCTGAAAGCGAAATTTTTATAGCGACCAAATCAGAAGGAACATAGCAGTTCCATTCCCTGAGGTGGAAAATAAAAGATGGAAACAAAAGAGAATGAAATTCTCAAGAAATCTGAAAAGAAAGAAAAAACAAACTGAAGTATATATGAGAAATCGATCTCAAAAGGGAGAAAGTTGAAAATAGACATGTTGAAAAATGAATTCATAATCGTCGTGTTCTATCTTGCAGCCAAATACGAAAATTGGTAAATTAATTTTTCGTACGAAAGGAAAGATTCACAAAATAAATTTTAAAAAATATAATTAAGCAGAATCCAACCGGAAATCAATATCTGTCTATATACCTGAGATGAGGTATTATGTACACTATTTACATTATTCGGACTATTGTCCTCATCTTTGTCGCTATATTTATTACAACGTTTCGGGTTCTCAAGAACACATAGCACAGTGGATAAAGGCGTTGGTTAGATCCAGTGACAGGACCCAAAGAGTGTGAGTTCAATACCCGGTTAAGGCAGTGGAGAACTTGTAGAGGGGAATTAACAGGAGATAACTGATATCTATTAAAACATGGCACGTGGAACTAGAACAGTCTGCCCCAGTGAGCGAAATGAAGAAGAAAGAAGGAGCATACAACGGCTGAAAGGTTGTAATAAATATGGCGACAAAGATGAGGACAATAGTTCGAATAATGTAAATAATGTACCAACCGGAAGTATAAAGGAGATTTGTTTCTCTCATAACAACGATTCTAAAAGTCCTCTACATATTTCGTCTATCAATAGATGTTGGAGTTTTTAAAGAATTTAACTTGATTATTGATGAAATTGGCTCTATTTTGAAATGTTTGGGAGGAAATTCGTGAAAATTAGAACAAGCATGAGGGTCAAATTCATTGATGGGCATTTGTTCATATAGAAAACAAATTTAAAATATTCATATTAAGCAAGAACATGCGGTTTAAACTGCAATTATACAGATGGGACCTACAATTTCTGGGAGAGAACGCAACATCTGGCCTGATTAACAGCTTGAATGAGGCATTTTTTGAAGAAAAGAGTTTAAAGATTAAATTTAGGTTTAAACTCCTAGCTTTGAACTTCTGGTGATCAGTGAAAGCCTTATAGCACAGCCTTATAAAATTTATAACCTCTTAATCTCCACAAATTGTTTAAGGCACAAGAACATTATTACTAACTGATTATGCCACCAAAATAAACTTCATTTACTTCAAATGGAAATTATACAGAACTATTTAGTTATTTTATTTCAATGAACACTCCAAATGTTAAACATTTTGTCTTATAATTTGTACCTAGCAGTATTATGGTGTTATATACACTAACCTATTTTTTTAAAAATTAATTATCACTTAACAGATGTTGTAAGATCTTATTTATTGAGTAGCCATTTTTGCAATTTTTTTACAATTTTTACACACTTTTTACTCATCGAATACAGTAAAAATTTCTGGATTTATTCTTGAAATAGTAAAATTTTGAAATCAATTTGTGAGCAAAATTACCGTAATTCTCCATATATAATACGTCTTCATCCATAATACGCGCCCCTAAAATTGTGCTGAAATTCTAGGAAAATGCTTCTACTCACGCATAATACGCACCCCTTGTTTGGTAATCAAACCCTATAAATCGTACCTCAACAATTTCATTACGGCCAGCGTTTCCTACTCTTATTAAAAATGGTTTTAAACATAGAATAATATTATTCTAATTTAGTTTTATGATAATTCTTATTTTATCTTATATTTGTAACTATTGTTAGGTACATATGATTGTATTAGACATCCTTATGGGGTCGTAATCGCCGAATGTTAATGTCAAATTGTCGTATGTTTGTGGTGTTTCGCAACTGAAATCGACCTATGAAACGACAATCTTAAATGATTTTTTGTAGCTGTGCACCTAGTCGCTGGATATAAGCAATGTCTTTATCCACTGGGCCATGTGTCCTTGACTAGACCCAATGAGTTTTGAGTTCATTACCAGACCACAGCAGTGGCGAACCGAAACTTGGAGAGTTAAGTTTAAGGGAAATAACTGAGAATCTGGAAGAGGCATGACACGGGGAACTAGGACAATCTACCCCGGTGAACGAAATAAAGGGTTCGGTTCGAAAATCACCTGAAGAAGCCCGTAGCATACAACGGCCGAAACGTTGTGAATATGGCAATGAAGATGAGGATAACAATCCGAATAATGTAAATAACACCTGTTTACAATATAATTTGCCGATAAATGTTCATATGTGAATATAGTTTTTACGTATAATTTTTGTTTCCAATATAAGAATTTGAAAATAAATGTCTAAAAATGCCACGCGAAAAATTGAAATTTTATTACTTTCACGTGGCATTTGATTTTTTAAGGGGAGGGTTGATATCTGAGAAATATGGTGGTTATCAATTCTGTGCGAGTTATTTCAAGCCAGGAAATATTTTTAGACTGTAAGTATTTTTTTGAGATAATAATAATTTACTGACACAAGTCTTACTAATCAACCCATAGCTGAAGGGAGAACGGTATTTCCCAAGGGTATTTGCGCATAAGTGAGTAACGAACCCAACTGGAATTAGAACTCAGCTCTCCGATTTCCAATTCCGAATCATTATCCATTTCACCACCCGCACAATCTTACAGCATCTGGTATTCTCAAGCGGTCACCCATCTAGGTAGTGACCAGGGTTGATGTTGTTTAACTTCAGTGATCGTACGGGAACAAGTGTTTCAACGTGATAAAACTGTAAGCCCTTAATGAAAGTAATAAATCAGTTATTTTCCTCCTTGAGCTGTGGGAGCAAGATCATAGGAGAGATCAGTTGCAAGACTTCGATAATTTCTTTTTGGAAGTGTGTCCATAAAAAGTGGTATCACTTGCATAGATGTTTACTATTGACCCCCAGAAAGGTCCGAGGTTTCATCACTAATAAATAGCAACACTTTTAGACTGTTTCACACTATCTGTAGCACTCGGATTAATCGTTTTTTGTTTTTCTGTTCAGATGCGAAACTATTATACATTTCTGGAACACATTTTCACGTGAATGTTATGCAAACAATTTAGGAGACTAGCGTTTCCCGCCCCCTCTCTCTCTCCCTCTTCCTCCTTCTCTCTCCCTCCCTCTCTCCCTCCCTGTCTTCCTCCCTTTCTCCCTCTCTCTCTATACGCCACTCTCCCTCTCCCCCTATCTCTCTCCTCCCTATCTCCCCTCCCCTCTATACGCCTCTCTCCCTCTTCCTCTGTCTTTCTCCCTTTCTCTACCTATCGCCTTACCTTTACCCCTCTCTTTACCACACTCTCCTTCTCCCCCTCTCTTCATCCCTCTCTCTCTCTTCCTCCCTCTCTCTCTATACGTGTCTCCCCCTCTCTCCCACTCTCTTTCTCCTTTTCTCTCCCTCTCTCTTTACCTTTATCCTTCTCTCTCTCCATTTCTTTCCATCTCTTCCTCCCTCTTCCCCCCTCTTCCTCTCTCCCCACCCTCTCTCTCTCGCTTTTCCATCTCTTTCTCCCTCTCTCCCTCTTCCTCTCTCCCTCACCCCCTCTCTTCCTCTCTCCCCACCCTCTCTCTCTCGCTTTTCCATCTCTTCCTCCCTCTCTCCTTCTTCCTCTCTCCCTCACCCCCTCTCTCTCGCTTTTCTAAGCGCACATACAGTACTTAATCCATGACCAGTCAACGCCATTCCCGTTAAAATATCTCAATATTCGATCTACATATCGCGTGACTTTGAAAGTAAATCTTGGATAATTTCAATTATGAGAATGAAGAGAACAAATATTGAAGGGATAATAACGATATATTATTCTGCAGCTAAAAATCTTGCATGACATTTTTTTGTGGCACGACTGTTTCACACCTAAACTGACTTCATCAAAATCTGAGAGTAATACACCGAATTATGCTCTAAAGAACCCAGGACAAAATACTAAGTCATGGGATGATCTAAATATTTATTTTATTTGGGGTATCATAAAATTGTTTTATGCTATGAGCAGTAGCCGTATTATTTTTTTTATTATTTTTATCTTATTAAATAAAATATTTTCAACCATCTCACCAAATATATTTTTTTCTGTCTGACTTGTCATCACATAACTCAAGGATGGCTACAGTTATGGCTATCAAGTTAAGATGTACTTTATTTTCATCAAGACATATCAGATATCTGAATAGACTTTAATCTCCATCCAGAATTTTTATTCTCAGAGGAGTTGATCTGTGGCAATCGCGATATGGACTGGGCTCACCCTAAGTGATACTAAAGTAAACTTTGTACTCGGTTTAACATCAGAATATCAAAAGAGAAAGGGCAGAATCAAGCCTCGAAGGACGTTGAAAGCCGCGACAACATAAAACTAGAACTAAATTTAACTGAACTTAGGATATATACCCACCTCAAGAAGGGATTTCAGGAAGGAATATAAAGACCCGATCACGAAGAAGGAAGGTAGATTTCTCGCAGGAAGAAGATCGAACGTTCTAAGCCTCCAAAACTACCTACCCTCTACGAACGGCGCTAATTTGACGAAATCCGGATGTGAAGAAGTAATTCTTTTACGTAATTCTTTTTCTTGTATCTTTCTTAGACCTTACTAAAATGACTTTATAACTAGTAATTTAACCTCTGTACTTGTTTATAGTGCATTAAGTTTTAAAAATTCCTAAAGTTCTAAAGGAAAAATAATGTATGACTTTAAAATTCAATTATACCGTTACTTTGTGTCCGTCTGGTGAACTAAACCGAATCTTTAAGTTTTAGAGATTTCACAGAAACTAAAGCTATGATTGTTTTCTATGAATTTCTTTCGGTCACTGGAAAATCAAAGTTCGTGTTTTTTATGTTCGTATTTGTATTGTGAACAATTGTCCCCGGGTTGTCATCATCGTTAACCAGTCTTTGATGATTATCAACTCGTATGTACTCACAAAATCATGAACTGGGTATATGGATGTATTTACTACCGCAATGAAAAGTAGGACGCATAACTTTATAATTTGTTTACGCAATAAGATTTCTTGCAAATGAAGAGGACTTCAATAAAAAATATTGTCAATCTAAAATAAACCTCCTGAAGATTAAATAATGATTCCATGTTGTGGGCGTGATTTCACAAAAAAGAATTGCGAATTGTTCAGATTTTAATATTTTTATATCAAATAAAAAAATCAATTTAAAGAAATGTAAAAAAAAAAAAAAAAATACTGGAATCATTTTTTAAATTTCCCAGATTTTTCATTTAAATCAGGGTGATGAAACTGATTGATAAATATATTCAATTTATATAGAGTTCAAATATATGATTTCTTAGTGGAGTCAAAGTCTCATTTATGCTTTCAATAGAGAACAAGAATAAAATCCTACCTGGCTGCCTGATTTTCAGTTCGTTATATTTATATTTTACAAATATTTACTTTCATCTTACCTTTTATTTGATTGGTAATCGATGTCATCATTTTACCGATCCTGCTCCGTTTACTGTCGTAAATTGAAGACTTGAACAAAAATTAGAATACCAAACAAACTGAAAATAAACGCCAGTCAAAGGGAATCTAATGGTTGGCAAAGCTTCATCTAAATGAAAATAAAATAAAGGAAATGTTTCTATTATTCATACGACTTAAGTAAAACAAATATGGCGTTGAGAAAGATCGTGTAATGTAAGTTAGATTTTGTCTTCTTTAATGTGGTTAGCTTCTTGCAGATTAGCGTTAAGGTCGTTGGTATATTTAATCATGGAAGTGAGTTCGAATCTCGCAAAGGGCTGGTCCTGTATCTCCTATCTTGTGCTGCCTACTCACTGAATAAATGTTGCGTTAAAAAGCTAAAATGGTGAGGGGAAAGCTAAAATACGTTAATGGGAAAGCCAAATACAATACGCCTAAAAATGATTGTTTTTAAGTTAAATAAGCATGGTGAATGTTGTTTGAAATTTCAAGTGAAAGCATTGCTAAAATTTCATCAAATATTTCGCTTTGTATCATCATTTTGTCTTTTCTAATCCAAATGTTTTGGTCAATGCTTAGATGTACACCATTATGCAAATTAATTGAAACAAAGCATATAATAATTTACTTTATTTCATATTTTTCCAATGAAACATGGACCAGTGCATATGTTAATACTTTGTATGTCCATTCCACAAAGCCGTTCCTTAGAAATTAAACCACAGATTCTCGATTCGAATTAAATCAAAAGAATTTCCGGGCCAGTCTATAGTACTTTGATTTGCTCACTGGTAAGGCTTGCCAGTGTGTTTTTACAGCGTTTAACGTCCATCGCAGACAATGGCTGTAGGACAATTAATCGACAGTCGAGACAAATATGTCTGGGCGTGATAAAAATCTGATGCAATCACGGATGACGCAATATTTTTCAAGGCCCCCAAAATTTCATTATACACCCCGAAAATAGATTCATATTACTGCACACTACCGTAAATGACCTAATCTGAGGAAAAAATAGAAATCAGTTACACTCTGTGACTCACGCATGGTGAAAGAAAGGAAACTAAAGCATTTTTTTCAATTAATTTGCACAAGGGTGTATTTAGATAAAGCTAATAAATTAAACTAAACAAATAAAACAACCAAGCCTCCACCCAAAATCTAAATAAATAAAAAATTATGTAAATAATAAACAAATTTACAAACTACGAATGAACGCGAATATATCCACCACAGAGAACCTTTTCTGCTTGCCATAAGCATGACTGATTCTAGACTTCCGAGGAGTACCACCCTGACCCTTATCGGCCTCACGGAGCGACTACATCGAATCAATAGCTGCATCTACTGCTAGGAAAGTTGGCTCAATGTGTCGTGCCAGAAAATCTTTTCTGTCAGGGTCCATCTTGCACATTTATAAGTCTACCATTCGTCCGTGTATTGAATACTGTTGCCATATCTGGTCTGGTGCTCCTGCTGCACATTTAGAGATTCTTGACAAAATCCAAAGAACGATCTGTAATGTATTCGTTCAATTACTGCTGCTACTCCAACAGTTTCCTTTCTCGCACTTCCTATCCGAATAACTTATGAGAATTTCGAACAGGACCCTTTATTCAATCTACGAGGGTAGATTATTCTTAATCTAATCATTGCCTATCCGTTGAATAGTTCTTATTTTACAACTGCTCAAATTTTTGCAATGAACGAAACTTTACTCCAAACGCTATAAAATTTAAATGCGGCATTGAACTTTTCTCTTTGTCTCTTTCTTTCTTTCTTTCTTTCTTTCTTTCTTTCTTTCTTTCTTTCTTTCTTTCTTTGTCTTTCTTACTTTGTTTGTTTTTCTTTCTTTGTTTCTCTTTTTTTATCTTTTTTTCTTTGTCTTTTTCTTTCTTTGTCTTTCTTTCTTTCTCTTTGTCCACCTCCCTCTCTCTTTCTTTCTCTCTTTATCTCTCTCTTTCCCTCACTCTCTCTTTTTCTCTCTCTACTCAACTATACACCTCCATTTATACTTTTGTAGAGATAGTAAAAGCAATAGTGAGCATAGCCAATATTTTCTAATCTAGATCTCTCATAAAAGAAAAATCTAACAGACAAATTATTCACCTGCTCCCACGAGCTACTTTCGCTGGTTTCCAAACTGCTCGAATTTAAACGTGCTACTAGGTTGGCATCTCAGTCCCACCCTTCCACTGTCGAAACGGTTAAATATAACCGTCTATTCTACTCCAATCGCTTCATGTCTCGCACTTCCTATCTGTGGAACTCATACTTGCTCCCCTGATAGCTATAATCTCCAAATATTCAAATGCAATGTCAATCGACATCTTTTGATGCCTTGATCTCATTCGCCGTCCTTCTCTTCATCCTTTCCTCTCTCACGCCTCTTTACTCTTGCCCCCACTTTCTGTAACCCCTTGCGTGCTAGTGGAACTTCCGTCTTGCTTGGGTTGAAATGTTTTAAAAAATAGCACTAAGGATGAGACAGTTGTAAAGACAGTTCAGTTTTAGATTTACAATTTAATGTTATACAAATATGACTGGTGAAAAAAATCATTAAAAAAAATCAACCTCTTTGTGATAGGATTCCCCTATGGCAATTACTTTTTTTTAGTATTCCATAAGCGTAATGATTTAATATTGAATACATCTGCCTCTAATGCTGATTTATACAACACTGGTTTTAGTTTGGCTTCTAAAAAAGTGAAGTAACTAAACTGCGTTTACTGCGCGGGACAATCAAAATTATCTCGAGTGAACAACGCTACTGACAAATGAAATAAATGCTCTTTAAATAAAACGCTGCCAAGAAAAGAATCAGCTTTGAGCAAGTCAATGGCGTCTTAAAATATATGCTTTCCATAATCTTTTCTAGTATATTTTTTTCAGAAGAAGAGTCGAAGGCTTCTATTATACCAAGAGTATATTCCTCTAATCAGTATGAGTACTAAAACAGTTTACCAATTTTTTCTCTTAAAGCTATTTCTAGATTCAATAAATACTTTCTAAGAATAACTATTTACATTTTGGCTGATTTCGTGACCAATGAAAACATCTTTCTATGCAACGATGCAGTAAATATTTGATTAATTTTGGTTCACGATGAATAGCGGCCATTTTGGTTTGGTTGACCTTTGCTTATCCTATGAGCTTGTCTGTAAAATTTGATTGTAAATTAATAGATAAATACATTTTTTTTTAAATTCTGAGTTGTTGTCCATGCTTATTTACTAACTTCTTTCATTAAGTAGACTGGCTACGTCAGGTGAATAATTTGTCAGATTTTTCTCTTAGGATGGATCTAGATTAGAAAATATTGGCTGCTTTCATCATTGCTTATACTACCTATAAAAGTATAAATGGAGGTGTATAGTTGAGTAGAGAGAGAAAAAGAGAAAGAGAGTGAAAGAGAGAGATAGGGAGAGAGAAAGAGGAAGAAAGATAGAGATAAAGAGAGAAAGAAAGAGAGAGAGGGAGAGAGAGAAAGAAAGAGAAAGAGAGAGAGAGAGAGGGAGAGAGAAAGAGAGAGAGAGAGAGAGGGAGAGAGAAAGAGAGAGAGAGAGAAATAGAGACGTTTAAGTGCCACATTTTAATTTTGTAGCGTTTGGAGCAGTTTCGTTCATTGCAAAAAATTGAAGCAGTTGTAAAATATGAACTAGTCAAGAGATTAGCAATGATTAGATTAAGAATAATCGACCTTCGTAGATTGAATAAAGGGTCCTGTTCGAAATTCTCATGAGTTACTCGGATCGACATACGCGTGATGAAGGCCGGAGAGCATAATGACCGAAATGTAGTGATAACAACAACAAAGATGGTGAGAATAGACCGCATGCAAATGATGTAAATAATGACTTGATATTATCAGTCAGTTATGTGCCATGCGTGATACACGCTTAGGCGATCATGTATCTTTCGATTTCTGACGAGGCAGACTTTTTCCCCGCAGTAGGTTATCATTTCTTTCTGCAGTAGACCAGTTGCCATCCAAGGCTATAGAACCCAGTTTGTCCTGCTATTTACGGGAGAGAAGAAGAGGAGTCATACCTTTCCCAAGGTTATTAGCACGTAAGTGAGTGTAATGGATTCGACTGGAATTCGAACTCGGCTCACCGAATCCTCAATTGGAGCCTCTATCCATTGATAGTACCTATTGATTACGTATTAATACCAAATGGAATAATAATAATACTCATAGACATTGGATAAACAACCATAGTATACATATTGAACAATGATATTGAAAGAAATATCAATAAAATTCCATCATTCCACGCAAGAAAAATGAAGAGCTCAGAAGACTTGCAATAATTTCGTGAGTTAGCAAAAGACTTTGGAGAGGACTCATAAAGGTTTATGAAGTTGCTGGAGATGAGAAATGATTTTTCCTGATTGTCTTGACTTGTGTTAACCTTACTTCGGATTTTAATATTTCTTTTCCTTCCATATTTTTGTGCACTGCAAAGTTCTCTATTATCGTAAAATAGTTCTTCAATGCATATTCACTCCATCTTTAGATCATTTTTTTTCTTTTGAGTGTGTTTCCCGCCCCGATTTTTTGATTTCATACATCCTCTGCTGATGCGGAGAACCTTTCTATTTCGGCGCAGTTACCGTTGGGTCATTCCATTTAAGCCTGCCTAAATTGTTTTTGTGTTTGGCATTTTTGATGCCAAGAACTGCAGAAAGCAGGAAGTTAAGAAGAGCCACGTTTTGAAGGGACACAACACATAGAAGAAGATCAATTGAACTTATGAGGAGAACATTGGTAAAGATGGAGTCTTAAAAATAACAAGCATAATAAGAGTGTAAACAATTCGTATACATAAAGGATCATTCAAAACCTTTCTACATTTTTAAAAATTTATCTATCCTCCTTATCCTCATACTATTCATTACTCACCACCACCATCTCTTTCATTCATATCCTGCATTTTATTCATCATTATCATTTTAAAAGCAATAATCTACTTTGAGTGGCACTCGTGACTGATATTGGATTAATTCAATTTTTTCTTTCTACTAAAATGTTCGCCTAATTCGAGGCCCAAGAGACACATAAGGTAGAGCGTTAATGAATGAAGTTGTTTTATGGACGTAAGAATATGAAGCAAGTGCAGATTATGAGGATATGTCGGATAGATAACGATTGATCCTAGACCTGAAGAGGTTAAGATTTTAGGGGTCAGGGAAGAATCCGCTTGGGAGTTTTTAGAAGCGGCTCTCAGAAAGAATCTGTCTGCGTGGAACTTCTTCCTTACCAATGGAATACGAATAACCATAATGTAGCGAGAGGTTCTTAACATTTCATCTGTGGAAAGGAGTTGTAAGGTGAAAAATAATTCATCACCAACAAGGACGCGTAGATGCTTTTAGACTTCGTCGAAGAGACAGTTCAGTCCCTGTCCATATAAAGCACCAGTAGTCCATTTTCGAAGAGGCACGGTAGGGTAATTGATAGCGGCTCGGATTGAGGAATCGGAGAGCCATTACATTCACTTACGTGCTAATACACTTGGGAAAGGAATGAATCGTCTTCTCCCTCTCCTCCAAGCTATGGGTGAATTGCAGTACAGACTAGGTTCTATAACCTTGGTTGGTAACCGGTCTAGGGAAAAACCGGCCTGCAGTGGGTTGGGCTCAAAGAAATACCACTTCTATTGCGGCAGTCTACGGGTCATGGGATAAAAAGAATTCCTTTTTTGGACCTGATCTTGCTCTTGTAAAGGCAAGGGCTAGCTTACTGGACCGACTATTTCTCCAGTATCTTTATCCATGTCTCGTATGTAGGCGTTCCCCTTGAGGTCTCCGTTGAACTTAAATCCCAATAGGTAGTCATGGCATGGAGCCTCCCTGAGAAATCGCTAATCCATCGCGATAGGCGAAAATTCAGGGTCCGCTGCCAATGATGGAATGTTAAGAGTACTAGAAAGAGTGATAACATTGGGGGCTTAAAGAATTTATTCCCCCGAAGAAAGTGTTGAAAGAGAAGTATTTTATAAATGTCAACCAACATTAACGCTAATTGTTCGGTAAATGAATCTCGAATGTTTCCTGCATGGAAAACTTTAATCTCACTTAGCATAACCATATGTTTCACAAAGAGCTTACAGGTTGATGAAGAAGATATATTGAGATGAGAAGCTATTACAGGTTCAATCACGTGGTTCAATCATGTGGTTTATGCCAATGAAAATTAATTAGCTATCAGCAATCATACGCTATATTTCTGAGATGAATTATTGTAAATATTTACACAATTTACATTTAATTGTTTGAACCACTGTCCTCATCTTTATTGTCATATACACGACGTTTCGGCCGTTGTACGCTCCGGTCTTCTTCAGGTGATATTACTGGGAATTTCAACAAATATCACCTGAAGAAATGTAAGTAGTAAAAATAATCATACACTCTATCGCAATATTGATTAGCCAGTGAATGTGGTAACGTAGAGTTCAATCCGTGGGCCAAGTAGTACATATTTAGACTTAGTAGAAATAGGACAGGCAATGACTAAGCTGAGCTAAATAAAAGGCGATATTTCTAGTCAGAGACAGGAGAACGGGAACAACCAGTTCGAAAGTCCCTGAAGGTTACCCAGATCTATAGACTCCTGAAGAAGGCCTGTGGGAACAACAGTTGAAACGTTGTGATAATTAGTATACCGGATGAAAATAAGCTAAATAATGATAACTCATAATCCCTAAAATTCAGGAAGAGATTAAAATAACAAGATAAATGATAATGGAGGCTGGGATTATAGACAGGATAAAGTCAATGCATATTAGGACTTTGAACTTGATTGACGGAAAAAAGAGTTTTGTAAAGAAAACAACACAAAGGCGATTTTATTACAGAAATAATCTCACCCGTTTGCAATTCTGCGAGGGATTATATTTGATAGACAACTATTTATACCAACGTTATAACCATTGATCTCTGCTCGGAAGATGGAGTAGTCCTTGGAGAAGTTGATCAGAGTCAAGTTGATCAATGTGTTATGTTTGAATCACACATCAATCATAAAGATTTCGAATGGGTTGTTCCACGCTAGGGAAAGGGTAGTTTGGTGCTGTCTTTATTGGAGAAAGACGAGGAGACAATAATTTCGTGCGTAAACGATTCTCTGTGTAGACGCGCAAAAAAGAAAGAAATGAAAAAGGGAATAAAAACCGATTGCTTCCTCAGAGGAGATCGGACAAACATGAAACCGAGGAAGCAATATTGAGAATATAAATAAGGTCCATAAAATTGTATCCTTAAATAAGAGAAAAACAAACAAAAACTAACGGACAAACAGAAGGATGTATTAAGTGAACAGACGATAAAGGGAGATAATTAGAAAAAAAATGAAAAACAGTGGTCACAAGAAAAGAAAGCAAATTAAAAGATTTTTTTCTCTTACTTCAGAGGAGTGACGAGTGTTTGGAAAAGAATAGTGAATAGAAGGTGGGTGATATTTAATTAAAATAAACATGAGGTATAAAGAGAATCAGTTTTCCCAGAGAACACGATTCATAGTTCTATTAGGATCCAGATTTGGAATAGTTTATTATTGGTTAGTTTGAAAGCATCTATCTATCTATCTATCTATCTATCTATCTATCTATCTATCTATCTATATTTAGGCAGCATATCTTCATTCGAACAAGTTTCATTGAATAGTACAGACATATGTCTAATTATTTTTTATAATTATCCTTTCTAGTTCTCTAATGAGCGTCTTGGTGCTAACATAAAATTCATCAAGGAAGGCGCTGTAGTTTTTCCCTACCCAAGTACTTTTGATTTCCTCCAAGATCATCCAAAGGGATAAATTACAAAGACAAACGTATTGTAAGTTTGATTAAATCTGCATTTCATTGTAATGGTGATTTTTAAATAACACGCATGAACGCGCTCTGTCATTTTTTGAATTTTGTAGGTCCGATGAATTAGATCGTACTTACGATTCCAATGGAATAATAAGCAAATATATGGATATAGATCCGACAATATGAAGAAAAATATACGGAAAAAACAAACAAAAATCCTAATATGCAATTATACTGTTTTCATGTTAATATAATGTCAACGTCGGACGTTTCGGTCTAGTGGACCATCTTCAGGACATATTCATAAAACATAATTAACATTAGACTATATTTAATTCAACATGAAAAGACGATTGATTAGTCTTACTCTTATGTCCATTATATATATATATATGTTTGTTTGTGTATATACCCGAATGGGTAAATATACGTAGGTATTCGAGCGAGCGATCGTATACAAATACATATAAATACTCTATAGTGTAAGAAAAAACAATGATCTATTTTACATGTATAGAAGAATCATAGTCTTAAGGTGTGCTATATTTATGGGATAAAGTCCTCAGGACACGATGTCCCGACGATTGCATCTAGCATGAAACCGCCTGTTGCCTCTAAGTGTTGACTTCAATGTTCACTTTTATATATAAAATAATATTTTATTAGCTAGCTAGCTAGCTAGATAGATAAATAGAAATGTCAGGAATAGATATCATTTTGTTATCTTTATAGATATATTTTAATATAGAATATAAGAAAGTATCGTATAAAGAAAGAAAGAGAAAAATAAATAAAGGCAGAAATTACAAAAAAAGATAAAGAAAAACAGAAAGAAAGAAAGACAAAAAAGAAAAAAATAAAGAAAGAAAGACAAAAAAAGAAAGAAAGACAAAAATAAAGAAATAAAGACAGGAATAAAGTAAGGAAGAAAAGCCGAAAGAAAGAAAAACAGAATTAAAGGAAGGAAGAAAGACACAAATAAAGAATGAATGACTGAATTAAAGACAGAAAGAAAGACAAAAATAAAGAAATAAAGACAGAAAAAAAGAAAACAAAAATAAAAAAGAAAGACAGACAGAAATAAAGAAAAAAAAAAGAAAATTCATAGCAAGTAAGGGTTAACTGAAAACTAGCGGGAGTACCTAATTATTTCATTAATTGGTTAAATTCATATTGTTGAAGACAGAGCATTCTTATTTTTTTAATTATTTTACCACAAGGAAGGAGATAAAGCCACCAAGACACAAAATGTTACTGAATGCAAAAGAATCTGACAAAAAGCATTTTTACGGAGAGAGAACAATAAAAGAAGATAGAAAAAAGAAGATAACGATTGACATTGTATTTGAAGATTAAAAATGACTGGAAAGCAAGAAGCCGGATGAAAGTTCTACAAACAAGAAGATAGAATAAGTTATTCGCAGAGAACTTAGGATTGCATCTAGCAATTTCAACTGTAAAATGAGACATAGATGCCAACCTAGTACTGCGCTTAAATTCGTAAAGTCTAGGTAACAAAGAGGAAAGCTCATCAAAACAACATGAAAATGTTTGTAGAACAGACATACAGAATAGATAGATAGATAGATAGATAGATAGGAAGAAACTGATATATATATATATATATATATATATATATATATATATATATATATATATATAGATATATATAGATAGATAGATAGATAGATAAGACGGAATTTATAGATAGATAGATAGATAGAGAGAGAGAGAGAGAGAGAGAGAGAGAGAGAGAGAGAAAGGATATTGGCAAATGTCAGAAATGGTGAGTTACAGGCGTAATTATCTTGTCAGCTCTTTGACTAACTTTGAAAAGACGTGTAAATGATTTAAAGAAAAAATGACCTGTCAATATCAACACTTAGGAGAACATATAAATCAATCAGCAAGTGGAAGCCTGTGTTTTGTCATTTTTAACCCATTAATATTTATGTATTTGGAGTGTTTTGCTTTCTTCAACTGACTGACAGAATTGGTCGTCAAATTAGATTGATCAGAAGTAATTGAATTAAAATTCCAGACAAAAGTCAATTGCAAAAAGAATGTCCAATTTCAACTGTCTTCCATAGTATTCCTTACTTTCCAATCAATAAGCCGACATTAACAGAAAAAAAATATTTTATTTTTGGTCTTTGCAAAATAGTCTGAACATACTATAGTAAAAAAAATAAGTGGCGATACTTTCACAGTAATTTATATGTCTAGTTCCATAACACAAGATTAACGAAGGGAGACAGCATTACAAGCAAACATTAAAATCATTCTTATGTTACGGTCATCTACACCATTTACATTATTCTGGCTGTCGGAGTTAGCACCTCCTTAATTCCCAAATTGTCACTAGGGGTCATTATCCCTATACTATAGATACTGGGCGACCCCTCACCTCGTTCTCTTTCCTTCAGGCCTCGTGCCGCATCCCACCTCGCGTGGAGGTGAGGTAAATCCTCTTTTTCATTTCTTCATTTCAATGACTACAATGTAAGTTCTCTTATGAGATAGTGTTTCCCACTTGTGGGAAGATACCATGAACATTATGCACACATTTAGCTACGTACGAACATTCACCAAAATACGAATATTCACCAAAGAACAGACAAAAACGTTCACACACACAGAAATATTATTGTCTATATCCGTTGTAAAATTGTTTTGTTTAATATATATATATATATATATATATATATATATATATATATCGGTCTTGTTTGTTGGTCTTCTTTATCTTCAGTTGGACTTAATTTAAGTCCGGCCATTTTCTTGCAGTTGGACCTTTTAATATTCTACCAGGAGTTACACACGTGTTTCTAATACAACAACTCACAAACACATACGGTCCTCAACAGGACTATTCGGACTGCGTATCTCATATTCATAAGATTATGTCCGCCAGTAATAAAAGCTAGTAGAACTTCTAATTCTATCAGAATCGTCTCACTGTATAGGTTGAATAAGTCCGGTGAGAAGATACAACGTTGTCTTACACCTCTTTCTATTTTTGTATATAGATGATCGTAAGTATCTGTCTAAATTTCTGAGATAAGGTATTATGTACACTATTTACATTATTTTGACTATTGTCCTCATCTTTGTTGCCATATTTATTTCGGCCGTTGTACGCTCCGGCCTTCTTCAGGTGGCTAGAATGTCGAACTGAACCCTTTATTTCGCTCACTGTGGTAGACTGTTCTAGTTCCACGTGACATGTTTAATGGATGTCAATTGTCAGTTATCTCCTGTTAATTCCCCCCTCCAGCTTCTGACCTACAAATTTAAAGTTTTGTTTATATTTCATAGCGGCGACATCGTATTAAAACTAAAATAAATTTAAAAAAAAACAATCATGTACTGTCATAAAACAGAATTACTGATCGAACTGAAATTTTCTGAAAGTTACCTGTTCTTTTTAGCAAACAACATCGATAATAGGTACAGATTTATAAACGAACAGGCCTCGCAAATTATCTCAATACGTGAATATCGGCCACCAAACAACATTGGATCCTAATAATTATTTTAAATGCAAATTATTAAATATAATTATTTAAAATTTTACATGAAAATATTTTTATTTATTTTTTTGCAAAATCAAGCATTGAATTGATAAATTATTTTGTCTTCATTAAATTTATCTCTCATTTTATATATAGGTGTAAATTATTTTGGGATAGACGTAATTTTAATTATTATTATTATTATTATTATTATTATTATTGAGTACAGCATCTTTTCTTTGAATTTATTATAATTTATTATAATTTAAAATCTTGTAATATAAAGATCGAAATTTGAAAAAAAAAAAACTCTTCTGTTAAATCAGATCTTGGTATTCTCCTCTTAATCCCAGAACACTGTTGACAATAAACGATTAGGTCCGAGGGATTTATTCTTTGGACAATACCTCCTCAATGCAATAACGAAAAGTAATCCCTGATATATGCGGCTAAGCAATGAAATACATCGAAGTAACAACATTGAGGACATTTTTAAGCAAGATAAATAAAACTGATAGTTTTTGAGCGCACATGCATCCATAAAAAAAAAAACGCGCCTATATTTTTCCTAATCATTTTACCCAAAACAAGGCAATAAAGCCACTAAAACACAAAAGATTACCTAGTGTGAAAGAATAAAAATAAGAAAACATTATCGAGAAGGGAGACCATTAAAAAAGACAGTATATAATGATTGACATTGCATTTAAATTTTGGGATATCAAAGTTAGCTGAAAAACAAGAAGCCAGAATAGAGTTCCACAGGCGAGTAATGCAAGAAAAGAAACTGCCAGCAATGAACTTAGGGTTACATTTGGTTAATTTATGTGTAAAACGATGAGACCTTATCACCAATCTAGTACTACGCTTAAATTCATAAAGTCAAGGTACCATAGAGAAAATGCTTATCAGAACAATTACCATAAAATATTTATAGAAAAGGCACAGGGATGTTGTTAGGAAAGTGACTGAAGCTGGGGATGTGGCAGCAATATTTGAGGCATGAATGAATGGTAAACATAAATATGGAAGATAGTTTTTGAGGAGAAAAAGTTTTATCACAACATAGAATATATATATATATATATATATATATATATATATATATATATATATATATATATATAGCATGCGATAGGAAATTGTCGCTATTTCATATCTTAAAATTCGCGCACGACATAGAATATGTATATATATATATATATATATATATATATATATAGCATGCGATGGGTAAATTGTTGCTATTTCATTTCTTAATTTCGCGCATGCGCGTTGTTTTTTTTTTCTCCTATTTTGTCGACTGTACAGTATAGTAGGGTCAGTTGTTTAATTTACCAGAAATTTGGAAAAGATATACTGTACTGCTTGGCATTCGCACCGGAGTCTTTGGGTGTCAATCTGAGGACAGTGCAGAGAACTCGGGAAGTGTGGGATGAGTGTAATAGTTGTACGCAGCTCGGAAAACTGAATCTGATCGTTCTGATAAGAACAGAACTCCCGAATTTGTTGGTTAGGGCCTCAGACACAACACAGAGGCCTTCATCAAGTGCCTTGAGGAGGTAGGAGTGCACTGGGCCAAGAGGGGTGGTTGCAGGGAGACCCTATGTCTGGCAACAAGACTCTGGATCATGTCACACAAGCAGAAGAATTCAGTCATGGCTGTCAGATAATTTCTGCAACCACATCATCCTTTACACCTAACTCCCCACATTGTAACTCTCTTGATTATTATGTGTGGGGTACAGAGATGAACAAAACTCCTTTTAACCCAAAAGATGAACTGAAGGCCAGGATTATGGCAGAATTCACCAACCGCCCAGAAGACTTGCAGGAAATTCAGAAATCGCCTGGAGCCTTGGTTGAAGCCAAAGACGATTTTATTGAATAAATTTAACTAGTATTTCAAAGTATTTTTTGTGTAATTTTGTTAAATACATCTGTTAAAATGAGATGTCAGTATTATTTTCATTTTAGCGCCATTTAAACGACAATTTATCCATTGCACCATGTATATACACGAGGGACGAAAATAACGCCTCCTATATTATTATAGAGGCCCATGACATCAGTAAAGAATGTTGGAAGTTTGTCAGTAAAGACTGAATCTTCTCACCAATAAGCCATACATTTTTGTCCTCGCTACAAAGAGTAATCTGGTGAAATTGTATCTGACATGATAGTACATACGAAACAAAGATATACCATTGAATACCTTCATGATGGAAATATATTTAATATATTCAACAGGTTAAACATATAGATACGACGGACGTATTAAATATAAATGGAGCGCCTCTGTATATATATGTGTGTGTGTGTGTATATATATATATATATATATATATATATATATATATATATATATATATATATATATATATATATTATTATTATTATTATTATTATTATTATTATTATTTACATTGTTCGGACTGTTGTCTTCATCTTTACTTTCATAATCACGACGTTTCAGCCACTGTACGATCCGGCCTTCATCGGGTTATATATGTCGCAATTTCGGGCCGGACACTTTATTTAGTCCCCGGGGGTAGATTGTTCTAGTTCTTTGCCCTTTCTGGGTATCTCATATGTATGTATATCTATCTATATATATATATATAAACATATGGGCATGAAAGAAATCTAAAAATGCAAGGCAATCAAGAAAAGAACGAAAAGAGGAAACTGAATTTAACCAAAGTAGAGGAAGCTTTCAGAGAATGGAATCCATTGAAATTGATAAATCGCAAACACTAGTAGAATGCTAAATTCGAATATTTTTCTAGTGTTTCTTCTGGAAGCTTTGATTATCATTATTAGATTAGCCGTCCTGCCAACACTGAATGATAAGTTACGATGAATAGGGGATCATATAAGTACCATTCCGTCCGATAACTAACTCACGGGACAAATACTTCATGTTTCCTACTGTATCCATTATCAGTTATGACTGACAAGGGAGGTCACTTGTCGACATAAAATAAAGGATTATTACATAAGACAGAGACATAGAAATCTCTGAATAAAAACATTTGCTTAAAGGGGAGTTATTAGTTTATCGATCTGATGGATAAACGATGAGAAAGCTAACTCAACCAAATGTTTGATTATAAATAGTCACTGTTTAATTGGTTGATGGATTCTTTTAGGAAAATTTACAGTTTTTCAAATGAGTTTTGTGTTAGCAAACAAATATTTCTTCTTGAAGTAAATTTGGATTTGTAAAACGCCTTCGGAACGATTAAAAATTAGAAAAAATCATTAGGGCAAAAAGTGAAAGGAAGAAATTTGATTTTTGTAACCATTTTGTAGCAGGGTTCATTGCAGGTTACTTATTTCTAAATAGAAACTAGTTACTAATTATTACTAATTGTTTCAGATTAATTAAAAGAAATATTGAATGAAAGAATGAAAAATAGAATGAATTAAAAAAGAATTAATTAATGGATGAAACTAAAAATGAATGAAAGTATGAAAGAGTAAATGAACAAAAGAAAGAATTAATGCATGAATGTAAAGAAAAAAAAGAATTAATGAAAGAATGAAAGAGTAAATAAATGAATGAAAGTTACAGAAATGAATGAATAAATGAAACGGAAGTAAAATGAAAGAAAAAAGAATTAGAGAAAGAATGAATGAATGGAAGAGAAGGATAAAAATGGATGAATGAAAGAGGGTCTAATAAATTAAGAAGAAGGGTGAATGAAAGAAAGAATAAATGAAGAGAACTTCCAATGAATGAAAGATTCAACGAAAGAAAAAAGAAAGGAATGAATGAAAGAAAGCATGAATAAATGAATAAAATTAAGAAAGAATGAATGAAAGAAAGAAAAAGAGAGTAAATGAATGAAAGAAACCATTAAAGGATAAATCCAGAGACAGCATAAAGAAGAAAGAAAAAAGAAAGAAAGAAAAGAGTGAAAGAGACAGCATAAGGAAGCAAAGGAAAGAAAGAAAAAGAAAGAAAGAAAAGAGTGAAAGAGACAGCATAAGGAAGCAAAGAAAAGCGAGAAAGTAAAGAGAGAAGAGCCAATACAAGGAAACAAAAAAAAGAGAGAAAGAAAAGAAAGAGGAAAAGAAAGAAACTGAAGATTGATAAAAGAAAACTAAAAAAACACTAAAAAATTTAAAAAAAAATGAAAATTGTTGTTGAAAACGGGGATATTGACAAAAAAAGTAGACAATCTGTCAGGACATAGGGACAGAAACGGTGTTCGTGCAAAATAAAACCCAATTAAAAATATGGCTTGTTTACTTAACCGGAAGCTGTTTGCGAAAGCACGGTTGCACGTCTCTGTTCTTAAGAAGACAACACTATCCTATAATAAACAAAGATCTTTTTTACTTGTTGCTACAGAAAAACTCTGACAGCAATCACGTTTCAGGAAAATTCATCTTTCTTTATATTTCAAGCATCAGCTTTTAGATAGCACTCGAAGTAATCAGCTTCCTCCTAAACAAAGTAATCTTCGCTCGATCTGCCAGTGTCCATTGTCTATGAATTTGATCTCCCGTTTCCTGGCCTCCTTCTTGCGAATAACTTTGATTTGATCCCTATTCTCCCAGGAGATATTACTGTTGAATTTCGAATAAAGACCACTGGCGTTTGTTAGTCTTTGTTTTCTAACTTTTATGACTCGACAAAGCCCTTCTTTGTCTGAACAAAAGATTTATTTATAGCTGAAGAACAGGAAACATGGCGTCTCTTTAGTTGATTACATTTGATGTCACTTCCTTTTGACGGTTATATTCTTCGTAGGCCAGACAAGTGAAGACACAGAACAGATAATTGAACCAATACCTGAGAATGGATGATATTGAAAAAAATCCATCACCTGGCCTAGGGCAATAATACCTGAGCACCGGCAGCATACTTAAAACTCTAGAATTTTAATACAATTTTTCCTCCCTAAAATTAAAACAAGTTGGACCTCAAATTAAAAAAAAAGTTAAGTTCAAATTAAAAAAATATCAACTTCAAATTAAAAACGCTGAATTTCCAATTGACAAAATATGAATTTCAAATTAAAATGTTATTAATGTTAAAAGATACAAACAAATGGACAAATAATATAATCACAAATGCATAATTATGAATTAACCAATTCACGTATTGCCCCCGCCCCCACTTTTGGAAATCTTGTTGTACACGGTTGAGATGAAATATTTCTGTACGTGATTTTACGTTTTCCTGCACAGTATTTGGGTAATGGCCGACATCGTTTCATCGATTGCTTTTCCGCGTAGTGTAATCTTAACTCCTTCTGGTGGTCAGGCTAATATGTTTTCAAATATTTTAGCAATCCTAAATTTCATAGCAGCCTTCATGACCTTCCAGAATGCCTAGATTGTATTTAAAAATTCAATTTTTTTTAATTTGAATTATATCTTTTCTAATTCGCATTTGCTTTTTTTTTAAATCTGGAGTTCAACTTTAATTTCAAGGTAAAGTGGGACATTTACTGCCCGAATTTTTGGGATGACGATCTAACATTACAATATTTATATTTAAACAATTATACTCATCTTTATTGCGCTCTCCGGCCTTCCTCAGATGTATATCCGTCTGGGAACTCACAGTGAATTCTGAATTGTGTCATTTATTTAATCTACGGGGGTAGACTGTTTTTGTTTCATTGCAAATATTTATGGATATTTATTGTCTAGTTCTTATTTTTATTTAATACTTTTCTGTTATTGTTTGTCTAGTTCCAATGTGACCACAAGTCCATATAGCCCGGCTCAGGTGTTGAACTCATAATCACTATGTCGCTAAATTCAAGAATATTAAATAAATATTGCTGCTATGTTTAACGCAAACTATACATACATATACACCCATATGTGTATATGTATGTTTTTCTCTTTCTTATCTTTTTTCTTCAGATATATACAGTCAAAGTCGAAATAATTCGTACACCCATCAATTTTGAATATTCTCTGTCGTGCCAAACTGTTATAAACTTCTGTACCGTAGATCTAGGGATAGCTAACCGGTTTCAAATAGTGCCGTGACTATTTCCCGATTTGTGAAAGTTAATAATTCTCTGTCTCAAGTCAACGCTAAGCTCCTCTGTCTTGCCCATCGTGTTATTAACGTAAAAATAACAATGATGACACTTTATGCAACACGCTGAAATTATCATAAATATACTACTGAATAGAGACTCTAGTAGGATTCACCAATAAAATAATTATATAAATTACTTATACTTACATAAATCAATTTAAAACGATAATTCCTACTGTACGAATAATTTTGTCTTTTTCTATTTTGCATAATTTGTCTGTCAAATTTGTTGTATTTAACCTCTTGTTCTGAAAATTGAGTTTTATATTCCTTTTTTGTGCTTATTGGCATATAAAATAACTTGGCATCATATGGGCATTAGATTCTGAGAACTGGATAAAAATATTCAAAATTGATGGGTGTACAAATAATTTCGTCGTTGACTGTATATATGTTTCTGTTTCTCATCTCTCTCAACACAGGCACACAGGCACAAACAAATACACACATATGTGTGAGAGAAAGAGACGTAAAATGAGAGAAAGACAGAAAACATGGGAGAAAGAAATGAAAAAGAAAAGAAAAAGAGGATAGGAATTAGAGGGAGATATAGAGAAAACGAGAGATATACTTAAAAAGACACAGAGGGAGTAAGATAGTGAACGGAAATAAAAGAGAGAGTGACAGGCATAAAGTGAGAAAAGAAAGATGAAAAGAGAGAGAGGGGGAATGAAAAGCGAAAGAGAGACAGACATAGAGGGAGGCAGATATAGTAGTTATATAAGAGAGAGAAAAATTGACTGTCGATGGTTCTGCCCAGTTTTTGATGATCTACAGAGCATCTACTAGAATAAAGGACAAAAAACACAGACAAAACTTTTAGCGTTTTGACAATGACAAAAATGTTCAGTACATTTGGAATTCTCAGAGCGAGTGAAAAATAGCTATATTTTGATTCTTTATTCTTTATTGTTTTACACACACACACACATACACACACACACATATATATATATATATATATGTGTGTGTGTGTGTGTGTGTGTGTGTGTGAGGCTTTCCCTGACGATCCGCTTAGGTGAAACCTGGGTAGGTTTGTCTGGCTCACTAGGTTTATCTAGGCCTGCTCTACGGTTGTATTGAGCACTTTTGTTAGTTAGTTGTTTACTCGTATCGGGGTTTTTTTCTTTGGGCTTTAAACCTGTATCTGTGCGATTTTTTTCGACAGACTTTCATGTTTCTAGCTCTTTCTTTTTTTAAAACCTTTTTTCCCCTCGAGATTGATTTGATTATTGGCAAATCAAAAATTCGAGGTTTTTTCGAAACGAGTATAGTTATCTATATTTGTATTTATATATATATGTATATATATGAAAGAAAATATATGTATGTGTTTGTGTGTGTGTTTCACTTCACAATGTGGAACGTTTAGTCCACTAGTGTTCCAGTTAAAACGTCCTACATTGTGAACACTGGAATAAAGCCTACTCACCCATCGCTTCAGAAGTCTGTGTTGCTTAGCACAGCGAATATTCTGCAAAAAGTGCTCTCTGTCTGAGGTCGTCCGTTACAAACAAAAACCACACAAAAGATAATAATAATAATAATAATAATAATAATAGAACAATCAAAGCTATCCACCCAGACATTGTTATTAGAGACTGCAAAAAAAAAGTGCCTCCTTATTGATATAGCAGTCCCTGCGGACTGCAATGTATCTTTGAAGATCTTCAAAAAGCTATCAAAATATAAGGACCTTGAAATCGAAATCTCAAAAATGTGGCTCATGGGAACATCAACGATCCCTCGGATTGGTTGGAAAAGATTCCAGTAGACTAGCTGGAGGGATTCCTGGAAGCTCATGCCTTAAAAAATTACAAAAATAGTTCTCACGAGTACAGCCCACACCTTACGAAGGGTTTTATCTATGTAAAATATATATTTTTTATTATTATTTTTTTTGTGTGTGTGTCAGTGGAAAATGTCATGATGCCATTTCTAACCTTAGGTCTCTGGTTGGAACTCGGAAAGAAATTTGTACACACCAGAAATCAAAGGAAATAATAATAAATGCCTCGGTGCTTCTGTAATCACCGGTGTCATGTTTTGGGATCTTAATGTGTTAATAATGTGTTGTCTAGGTAAATTAAAATGCGCCACCCTTGTTCGGTACCACATTGCTCTTAAATTCTCTCTGAGAGTCTGATATTTATGAACTTATCAATTTAGTACTTTTCTCTGTGTGTAAACACTCACAGATAATCTTGAGAAAAATCAGTTCAACAGGTATATTCTGCCGGAATATCCTCCTTCTCTGAATTTTTCACTAATGTAGAAGTTTACCATAAGATCAACTAAAGGCTCGGGTCTTTATGACAACTATTAACAGGAATCGGAAGCTGGAATCGTCCAGACACATCACTATATTATTAGATGAACTTCAAAAATCGATCCTTCAAGGAACTGGGATGTAGGAAGATGTTGGACAACAACAGGCACATCTGAGTGTCAGTCAGTCTCAGAGAAATTCAAAGAACAAAAAACAAGCGAATGGAATTGTCCATTGTATTTTATCTGTGATTCCTAAATGATCCTGCATTATATTATAGGTTAGATTATACTAACCGTAATATGAACCGTTTCCTTTATAAGGAAACATTCAGCATTAATTGACCAAGCAGCCAGTGGTACTGTCAGTTGAAATTTATAAAATCTTTCTCGACTCCAGTAGCTGTTATCGCTCTTTCCTTCCTAACCTTTTGTTTGAAGTAATGTGAAATGAAGAAGCATGGAACATATTATGTCATGGTTTCCTATTCAAGTCACATGTGCTATCCATACTCAAGGTTCGAAGAAATGTGATCTGATGGTAAACGTAAAACGAAGAAGCTGTATAAAAGAAAACTAACTCGAATAAGCTGTATAAAAGCAACGTAACACGGAAAAGGTGTATAAAAGAAACGTAACACAGAGAAGCTGTATAAAAGAAAGTTATAACGAAGGTGCCGTATCAAAGAAACGTAAAACCAAGAAGCTGTATAAAAGTAACTGACATTAAGAAAATATATATCATGCACTTGCCGCTAATTCAAAGTTTTTAAGCCTTTAATATCCAGCGGTATCTACTAAGGGCATCTTGTATATCTACTAAAGGCATTCGTGTATATCTTGGATACAGAATAAATACGAAAGACATTCGTGTATATCTTAGATACAGAATAAAGTTTTGTTCTTGGAGTGATTCAATTCAATTCTTAGATGGAGATGTAGGCAGTGAATCCATCAGATGGGATATGCCGTGAGGATTTTCCTATCTTGCTTCCCACGAAATCATTTTCTTTATTATGTGTTATTTGGAAATCTCCATGACTTCTTGGGAAAGGAAACACATCATTCTTAACAAGGATCATACTTCTTTGAAGTGGACGAACGCTACAGAATCACAGAGAACCATATTAAATAACAGAAACCGCATCTTTTGAGGACTTCCAACAGTAAAACAAAACTAAAATGTGACTGCACTATATATTACCAAAAATTGTTCTTGGCAAGTGCTTACATTGGCGACCGAGTGGGAATATCAGGTGCTGTTAGCTTGTGTGTGCGAGTTGTATAATGGAGAACTGCTCAGAATTGGAAATCGATTTCTTTATTTTCACTTACGAGAAAATATCGATGGAAAAAGTATGAACCCCCCTTCATCCCCCAGATATGGATTAATTAGTGAAACTAGCATCAGTAAAAATCATTAATATATTAATATAAAGAAAGAATTTGTCTATATCTCTGAGATGAGTTATTATGATTATTTGCATTATTTTTATTATTCGGACTGTTATCCTCATCTTCATTGCCATATTCACAACGTATCAGCCGTTGGACGCCTTTTTCACGGCCCAGTGAATAAAGACGTTGCTCAGATCCAGTGACTAGACCCAAAGAGTTGTGAGTTCAATACCAGGCCACAGCAGTGGTGAACCAAAATCTTGGTGAGTTGTGTTAAAGAGAAATAACTGAGCCACCCGGAAGATGCAGGGCACGTTGTAGTAGAACAATCTACGAAATAAAGGTGGACGAAATAAAGGGTTCAGTTTCAAATTCCAATCACCTGAAGAAGGCCGACGCGTATAACGGCCGAAATGTTGTGAATATGGAAATGAAGATGACAAGTCCGAATAATGTAAATAATACAAGTAAAAGAAAAATTCGTACAAATTAAAAATATTTCTGGCTTTAAATAACGTGTAAAGGATTGGTAAGCAGTTGCAAAGTAATTCATCATTCAATTACAGTAGAATCTCTAACAAGAGGACTAAGAAAGCCTTCCGGATATGAGGAATTGGTTACAGAGTCCGGATTATATTTAGATTAAAATAAAAGAACTGAAATCAGGTTTAACATTTATTTTCAATGTTTTATAGTAAAGAAAATAAGGTAATGGTAAGTGAAAAATAACAGAATTGATTATAGGAAAAAGAAATAAGTTATGTAATATTTATGAAAATTCATTAAATTAAGTATGCCACGTATGCAAAACAAATAATGTAACGAGGATTTTTTTACTCGCTGTTGCATGATGATTCTTTCTCTTCTAATGTCATTCTCAACTTTTTCCGCGTTTCGTTTTGCTTTTGTTCTTGAAATTTTTTAAACGAAATACATTTTTAACTCTGCGTGCGTTATTGTAATCGTCATAGTTGAATGCTCGTTTTCTTTCCATAAAACTGACAACCTTTTCAATACCTTTTTCAAGTTCAGCCCAGGTTTCATCACAATCATGTATCTCGTCACTATCTCGTTGCAGATGATGTTTCGTTGTCGTCCTTTCCACTTATTCCCATCATCTTTTTCACCAATACAAGCCATTAGGGTGAAATAAGCATAAGCAATTATCCAAAGTAAATTTTTTGAAACACAGAAAATCAGTTACATATCACCCAAATATTTCAAATATACACATCAAAATCATGTCCGAATATGGGATATGAGGGATTCCGGATATGGATATAAGGGATTCCGGATATGGGATATGAGGGATTCCAGATATGGGATATGAGGGATTCCGGATATGGGATATGAGGGATTCCGGATATAGGATATAATGGATTCCGGATATGGGATAAGAGGGATTCCGGATATGGGATATAAGGGATTCTACTGCATTTCGTCTTGCCATCTTTTTGCACCTTTCCTACTGTAACAAACTTTTTACTTGTTCTGTTACATTTCCATTATGCTCATTTTTCTGTTGCTGAATTACTTCCATCATATCTGTAATCTTTAATATATCTCTAATCCTAATCTTTAATATATCTCTAATCCTAATCTA